>JAWQFJ010002736.1:12500-55000 GCA_034096865.1 Theodoxus fluviatilis | reverse complement strand
CCTCTCGAGAAAAGAGGGGGAAAACACACATAAAAACACAACAAAACCACAACCTCTCGAAAAAAGAGAAGAAAAAAAAAGTTTCAGCGCAGAATCAAACCTGGTCATGCATGACCAAGAGTCAAACGCTCTACCAGCTGAGCCATTAGAGAATTGCAATGACGGAGTGTTTGTAAAGCATGTAAATCCATTTCTAAGCTATCGGCCCAGGAACAATCAACCATATATTTTAAACATGATGGATAGGTTCAGGAAGCTCCTATTATGACATGCTTTGCTTTCCTTTGGCATGTCATAAATGCTGAATTAACACTCCGGCACCGGACCGGCAGCAAAAATACGCTTGACATCCACACGCAACGATTTCACCGAGACCGCGCAATCGAGCGATTTTCACTTACGTGAAGCGAGGTCAGAATTTAGAGTTACGGCCCTTTTCAGAGCCATGGCAACGACGCTTCCACGTGTAGTCTATGCGTGAGACCTGCCTGTCGGATTTTAAAATATAGGAGCTTTCCCGACCTACTGATGCATTCAACATACAGCTTTGAAAAATTAATGCTGTTCATGGCTTACATTTTCTTTGGATGGGGTTTCTAGTATCCCGAAATACAGCGTTTTTTGTGCAAACATGCACGCAACGAAGCGGTGGTGCAGATTCTTTGCCGCGTACGTATATCTGCGTTGACCTGCATTCGATGTGTAAAAAGTTGAAACTTTCCCGACCTACTGATGCATTCAGCATACAGCCTTGATAAATTAATGCTGTTCATGGCTTAGTTCGGTCCCGGAAAATCCTGTTTCTTCGCAGAAAACGCCGTTGTCGTGCTCGGAGAAAAAAAAATGGCCGCCGTAATATTATTTACACGCGTTTAGGCTCTATCGGACCTCGGAGGTGCGATAACTTTATACGCGAAAATTCGTATAGGATAGCCCGTAACTCTAAATTCTGACCTCGCTTCACGTAAGTGAAAATCGCTCGATTGCGCGGTCTCGGTGTAATCGTTGCGTGTGGATGTCAAGCGTATTTTTGCTGCCGATCCGGTGCCGGATCGAGAGCAAAATCTGCTTGCAAACGGGTATGTATATAGGCGCCTTAAAATCCCCCTTCCTTCCCGGTCTTAAAAAAGTTTGGAAACCCACCCCCCCAAAAAAATGAACTGATCCGCCCCTGAGGATAAACGCGATTAGTCCACTAAACGGACCGACGTGCATACAGGCCCTGGATGCCTAAGCAAGCCGAAGAATTCTATTCTATTCTATTCTATTCACCCTCCTTCAAAAATCTCCTCGCAAATGACGTCACATTATTCGACGTCAAATGATAACGTCACAGATTTTGCAAAATGGAGTCTGTTGAATCGTTTTCATTGAAACACCAAAATGTAAAAAAGTCACTTTCTTTTCAAACCTCGATTCTGAAAATTTGATAATATTGAATGGGACCTAACTTCCAGTCAGTGTGCAAAATCTCAAGGAAATCCGTCCAGTAGTTTTTGAGATATAAGCCGTGGAGACGGGACAGACACACACACACACACACACAGACAGATAAAGTCTGTAGGACCTCCAGTAAACCTGGAGGGACTAGCAGTCTGGCTACCCCATCACAGTCCTCAAGGCGTGTGTGTGCCTGCTTATATGCATGAGTTCATGTGTGTATGTATGAGTACACTTGTGTGTATGTGTTTACATGTGTGTGTATGTGTGCGTATGTGTACAGTGTGTGTGTGTGTGTGTACAGTGTGTGTGTGCATGTGTGTGTGTGTGTGCTTGTGTACACATTGTGTGTGCATGTGTATGGGTGTTTGTGTACACATTGTGTGTGTGTGTGTGTGTGTGTGTGTGTGTGTGCATGTGTGTGTGTGTGCATGTGTGTGTGTGTGTGTACATTGTATGTGTATGTATATTGCATGTGTGTGTACATTGTATGTGTTTACACTGTGTGTTTGTGTGTGTGTCTGTCTGGAGGAAGATGGATGGCAGTTCACACCACTGGTGAGAGAACAAGAGACAAGGTATGGTAGTGGAGCAGCCAAGCATCAGTGGGATACAGCCACTGCAACCACGAACAGCAGTAGCTACAAAAGCAGCAATAGCAGCATCAACAGCAGCAGCAGTAACAACAACAATAGCAACAATAACAACAGCAACAACAGCAGTAGCAGTAACATCAGCAATAGCAACAATAACAGCAGAAACAACAGCAATAGCAGTAACAGAAATAGCAGTAACAACACCAATAGCAACAACAATAGCAACACGAACAATAGCCACAACAGCAGCAATAGCAACAACATAAATAACAGTAACAACAGCAACAGTTGTGACGGATCTACCCCTGAATTATAATTCTTATGTGTGAAATGTCTACCTTGTGTTATATTCTCTATGCGTTTTTGAAAACGCGAGTTGGCGTTGAGCAGTTAAAGCCGTTAGCAGGGCGAGGTAGACGCGTACGTGACGATTGGCGTCCCACTTTTCTGTTCTGTTTAAAATACAATGTCTGACAGGAATTACCAGTCTAACCTTTCGTGAACTATCTGTCTGGGTTACGTCTAGGTTTTAAAATCCAACGTTTGGCGCAATAAGCTGCAACGACCAGCTCAGTGTAACCAGGACACTGACGCTATTCCTGACAATCTGATTGGTTGAGGCTGGTCACGAGTATGCTTTGTTATGATTCTTTAGACGATGCACGAGCGAGTTAGATTCAGTGTGCGCTTAGCCCGCGGGCTGTGAAGACGTGAATGTCTAAGTGATGTCTGAAGAGTAGGATTCGCCACTCCGTGCTGAACAGAGGGGCACGTTAAAGAATCTCAAGAATCATGTACTAAAAACGTACTGTATCCCCATATGTGCGCGCGCGCACAGCCTGCTGTATTACGAGGCTAGATCGAGTCGACGCAGCTATGACTATGAGTGGCAGTCGAGGTATGGAGAAGAAATCTTTTAAAGACTGATTCCCCATTATTTGATCGATGATTGAAGACCAGAGTCCATCTTCAGGAGGAAGGAACGATCCTCACTGAATCCCCAGTATTCATCGTATGGAGAATCTCCCTCAGTCTACGCGAAACGCTAGGCTGAGTGTCAAGCGTAAAAATCTATCTCCACCCAAGCGGTGGAGCTGTGTCGTGTTGTGACTTGTGTGTGGAATACACAACACGTTTTATGGCCTTTTTAATCTCTCTAAGGATTAGCCTTTGTGAGAGAGATTGTGTGTGATGGTCTGTGCGACCAGAATGATGTGAATGAAATTTCATCTGTGTCATGTTATGTGAACAGTAAGAGAGTGGGAGAGAATGAATTATATAGTTGACCCCCTCCACGTATACCCCTAGACCAAGAGAAGAAAGAAGAATTTGCAAATTGAGCAAATTAAAGTGGAGGGTACGTCACACAGTAATAGCAATAGCAGTAACAACAGCAATAGCAACCACAACAATAGCCACAACAGCAGCAATAGCAGTAACAACAGCAATACCAACAACAGCAATAGCAGGAACAACAACAATAGCAGGAACAACAGCAATAGCCACAACAGCAGCAATAGCAACAACAACAAAAACAGTAACAGCAATAGCTGTACAACATCAATAGCAACAACAAGAAGGGCAAAGCCCATACGACTCACATGCTTGACCTTGACCTTTATATGACCTTGACCTTCAGGTGACCTTCAAGGTCAAGGTCAAACAACTATACCTAGCAATGACATCATACACTAAGAACTGCTTTACACATTTTCCCTACCAAAATACATGTGACCTTGACCCAAGGTCAAGGTCATCCAAGGTCATGCAACACAAAGCTGTTAATTGAAGACATAGGAAGCACAATGGTGCTTATTGGCACTTTCTACCATGAGATATGGTCACTTTTAGTGGTTCACTACCCCATTTTGGTCACATTTCATAAAGGTCAAAGTGCCCTTGACCTTGATGATATGTGACCAAATGTGTCTCATGATGAAAGTATAACATGTGCCCCACATTATTATTAAGTTTGAAACAGTTATCTTCCATAGTTTAAGGTCAAGGTCACTTCAAAATATGTATACAATCCAACTTTGAAGAGCTCCTGTGACCTTGACCTTGAAGCAAGGTATGCCAAACTGGTATCAAAAGATAGGGCTTACGTTGCCCTATATACCATATATAGGTCAGGTATCCAATCTCAAAAACTTAAGAGAAAATGGAGAAAATGCGAAAAATGGCTGTTTTTTAGACAACATTTATGGCCCCTGCGACCTTGACCTTGAAGCAAGGTAAAGTCACCATATATGGTTTTTGACGCCTTGTCTTCATACACCATCATGCCAAATTGGATGTTGATAGACTTAATAGTCTCTGAGAAAAATCCAACGTTAAAGTTTTAAACGGACGCCCGGACGCCCGGATGGACGAATCGGGTGAGTACATAGACTCACTTTTGCTTCGCATGTGAGTCAACAATAGCAACACCAACAATAGCTGCGACAGCAGCAATAGCAGTAACAACAACAACAATAGAAACACCAATAATAGCCACAACAACAGCAGTAGCAGTAACAACAGCAACAACACCAACAATAGCAACACCAACAATAGCCACAACAGCAGCAATAGCAGTAACAACAACAATATCAACAGCAGCAATAGCCAGAACAACAACAACAGCAGGAACAACAGCAATAGCAGTAACAACAGCAGTAGCAGTAACAACAGCAACAACAACAACAGCAGTAGCAGCATCACTGAAGCTAGAGGGTTTGGAGAAAAGAGAAAGTGCATACAACCCCTAGAAGCATGGAGAGATTTGGCAAGTGGAACTCACTGAGCCTTGTTGAGGTACTCGTTGATCTCGTTGTATCTGATTTCGTCCTTGTCCTCTGGGTCCAATAGCTTTGTCAACATATGTATCTCTGTCTTGTTGCCAGGGCAGTTCAGGTCAAACATGCCTGTTCATGAAAGAATGAATGAACGAATGAAAGGATGGATGGATGGTTGGATGATTGAATGAATGAACGAGATACTTTCGAAGAGATAGAAAGGAGCGATGCCAAGAAACGGTCTCCAGGAGAACGTCTCATGTTTGAGAAGCAGCATCAGCGATTTTCTCCACTCGTCCTCGTCGCTATACGTGGCCTTCTTTGACGTCAGGGACACGTTCGGCAGCATAGATCATCAGTTCATGATCAGGGAGCTGGCTGATGCTGGATATCCTCAGATCGTTGTTGAAATCACGGAGGTGAAGGTTAAGTCAGGAAGAAGACTGATAAGACACATCAAGCGGGGGAAAGGCATTATTCAAGGCTGCCCGTGGAGTGTCATCATCTTCCAGCAGGGAATCGACAAGTGGCTCCGCTGGATTGAGCAGCCGTACCCTGACACCTGTATCCCAAATCCCGTGCATGGCTCCATAGATGACATCTGCGTTTCCAAAACCAAAGTTGAAAACATCAAGAATGATGTACGAAAGACAATTCATGGAAGCTGCAGGTAGGCAAGTGAAGCATCAGAAATGTGGAGTTCTGCACGGGAAAAGAACAGGTAACAACCAGTCCAAAAAAGGCTGAGCACCGGAGATACACAGTTTCTTATCCAGGGAGACCCACTCCGGATGCATTCAAGGGACCAGCCCTACTGCTACCTTGGATTTGACATCAGCCTGACCTACACAGCAGCAACATCCCAAGCAGCAAAAGTAGCCGAGGAGTTCAAGACCACACTGATGAAAATTGACGCAGCTCCCCTGCCAATCACAGCGAAGTTACAGGCCATAAACATCATGGGGGCATCCAGACTCAAGTCTTACTTCTCCAACCTCACCTTTACAGTGAAGTGCCTGGACGAGATGGAGAACGAAACAGTCCTGTTGGTGAAGAAATGGCTCAATTTGAACAATTCCTCAAACCGTGACTTCATGTTCTGCCCCAGGGGGGAAAGGGGGCTAGGATTGATTAAACCTCACACCGCTTACATCGAAACAGTCCTGTTGGTGAGGAAATGGCTCAATTTGAACAATTCCTCAAACCGTGACTTCATGTTCTGCCCCAGGGGGGAAGGGGGGCTAGGATTGATTAAACCTCACACCGCTTGCAATGCCACGCGCTGTCATTCGCACTCTCCGTCTTGAACTGTGATGACAAGCAGGTGAGAGAAACAGAGCGAGTGACCCTACAGCTCCACATGACGAAAAAAAAAGTATCGGCTGCCCTTCCAGAAAATGAAAACTCATATATGCAGGATTTCATACGAACGCAGAGGGAAAAATTGAAAAGAACATTTAAGTCAAGTGAGTGGTGGATGGATGGGTGGATGGATGGATGAAGTTTAAGAGCCTATCAGCCTTGTAGGCTATATAAGGCCACATTGTTAATAAACACCCATCTTTATCAAGGTATATAAAACTCTCCACGACTGGAGTCTAGTACAATTCACTGAATCAGTGACACCAAATCCATTAAATCGAGTCCCACTGCCCATCAGCCCGCAAAGGCTGTGTAGAACCTTCAACACGAAAAAGCATAAAGGGCGATAGGGCAAAATTGACATATCAATTTCCCGCGAATCAGATTGGATTCACATCAATGAAGTCTGTGTGCGTGAAAAAGCACTTATCCTCAAAGGGTCAGAAGACTACACAATCCACACCAAAGTAGATGAAGCTGACAGCGTCATGACCAAGGACAGTAAGAGTGCCTCTACCATCAAAGAAAACATCTGGCAGCGCACGCCGAAGCCTGGCGAGAGAAGCATTCCCAAGGCAGAGTATATAAAATTTCTGGTTGTCAAAATAGTGACTGACTCATCTATCACGTATCTCTGTGCATTAGGTAATTTCTACGGACCCTAACCCTTCTCGAGCAAATCATGGCTGACAAACTAAGGTATTTGGGCAGATTTTTGCTCTTGCGCTTCGAAAGATCCCCAAAACATTGTAAATCTCCGATGTACAGATGTACAGTGTCAAGGGAACCAATTATCAACACAATTTTTCTGGTGTAGAAACCGGCGTCATTGAGTGCGATGCATAGTTGCATGTACTTTTCAAACATGTGTTGATAGCATTTCTCAGTGAAAGCATCATAGGGGATGGCTATTTCAATGATAAAGGCGGCTGAGTTTAGATGGTCAATTATACATGTCCGGTTTACACGACCCTGTCGCATGCAATCCTTCCATAGAAACTGCCTGGTTCTCGAAAACCTCACAAAACTCTGTCAAAACGTTCTCCTCTAGTTCTCTCCTCACAAATTTCACACACCTGTCACGTCTTTCAATATTCAATCCTTTGAGACGGCTGCAACCGTTTAGCGCATGCGAATTTGTGTCCGTGTGGAACTGGCACAGCTGACAAGCTCTGGAATAAGAATTTGGATAGTACATATTGTTCACTGCACAAGTTTCCAGAAGCTGAAGTCTTCCTTTGGCTACAAATTTAGTGAGGTGGTCTGAGATGTTATTATTGGTCAGGTGGGTATTGGAACACGTCATGTCTGCCACAGGAAATACCTCTCGTACCAAGGCGCCTTGTTGTTTCAAGCTAGGCCAGTGGTCAAGGTCCTGCTTAATTTCTTTGTGCTTGAGTGTTGTGAACAATTTTGACGGGTCGGTGTAGCGCAGGAATATTTCGTCGTGTTAATCTGCTGCAGGAATCATGGCTGCTTAGAGATGGTTTCCCTTGTCAAAATCTAACTGGATATCTAGGCGTGGGCAGAGTTCATGGAGTTCCAGGAAGCTTGAGTGTGACCAGTTGACCTTTTTTCTAGCCTTCCTCTGTCGTTTATTTTGAAACCCCAAAAGTTGTGATCTGCAGGTGTCTTTCAATGTACAGTCCTTTCAGACGGCTGCAACTGTTTAGCGCGTGCAAATTTGTGTCCGTGTGGAACTGGCTCAACTGACAAGCTCTAGAATAAATAGGAATTTGGGTAGTATGTATTATTCATCGCACAAGTTTCCAGGAGCTGTAGTCTTCTTTTGCTGCAAATTTAGGGAGATGGTCCATAATGTTACCATTGGTCAGGGGGGTATTGGAACACACACTGTATGCCACAGGAATGTTTCTCGCGTACCAAGGCACCATACATACATGTGGGTGTACATGTGTGTTGAACTTTTATGTGTATGTGTGTGTGTGTGAGTGTGTGTGTGTGTGTGTAATGTGTGTGTGTGTAATGTGTGTGTGTGTTGTGTGTGTGTGTGTGTGTGTGTGTGTAAAAGAGCTGGAAGATGGCATCATCAACTTTGTATGCAAACATCACAAACTCAATGCACCATCAGCCGGTAGTCAGATTTTCATGCCAAAGAAAGAGGGAGGGCTAGAAGTAATATAACCAAAGACGATGTATCATGCAAAAAACAGACATTTTTTCAGAAAGTCCTCAACAGTGATGAAGTGAAGTAAGAGGAGTTGCAAGAAGCAGCTTCACACTTCATAACTGGAAGAGAAAAGTTTTACTGCTTCACCTGAAGATGACAATTTCTTAGGCTTCAAAATCATCTACAGACAAGAAGGGCAAAGCCCATACGACTCACATGCTTGACCTTGACCTTTATATGACCTTGACCTTCAGGTGACCTTCAAGGTCAAGATCAAACAACTAAACCTACCAATGACATCATACACTAAGAAATGCTTTACACATTTTTCCTACCAAAATACATGTGACCTTGACCCAAGGTCAAGGTCATCCAAGGTCATGCAACACAAAGCTGTTAATTCAAGACATAGGAAGCACAATGGTGCTTAGTGGTTCACTACCCCATTTTGGTCACATTTCATAAGGGTCAAAGTGACCTTGACCTTGAGGATATGTGACCAAATGTGTCTCATGATGAAAGTATTACATGTGCCCCACATAATTATTAAGTTTGAAACAGTTATCTTCCATAGTTCAGGGTCAAGGTCACTTCAAAATATGTATACAATCCAACTTTGAAGAGCTCCTGTGACCTTGACCTTGAAGCAAGGTAAACCAAACTGGTATCAAAAGATAGGGCTTACTTTGCCCTATATATCATATATAGGTCAGGTATCCAATCCAAAGAACTTCAGAGAAAATTGAGAAAATTTGAAAAATGGCTGTTTTTTAGACAACGTTTATGGCCCCTGCGACCTTGACCTTGAAGCAAGGACAAGTCACTGTGTATGTTTTTTGAGGCCTTGTCATCATACACCATCATGCCACATTTGGTATTGATAGACTTAATAGTCTCTGAGAAAAATCCAATGTTAAAGTTTTCAGACGCCCGGACCGGACGCCCGGACGCCCGGACGGACGAAACGGGTGAGTACATAGACTCACTTTTGCTTCGCATGTGAGTCAAAAAGGGTTGGACAGGCAGGGCAAGATTGACTGGCCACCTTCAAATTTCTTGGAACTACATGAACTCTGCCAGCATCTAGGAATCCACTTGGACTTTGAGGCTGAAAACGACATCTGTGCATCCATGATGTTTGCAGCAGCAGCAGCAGTCTGTCTGTCTGTCTGTGTGTCTGTCTGTCTGTCTGTCTGTCTGTCTGTGTGTCTGTTTGTCTGTCTGTGTGTCTGTCTGTCTGTGTGTCTGTCTGTGTGTCTGTCTGTGTGTCTGTCTGTGTGTCTGTCTGTCTGTCCGTCCATCCGTCCGTCTCCCTCCTTCTCTCTCTCTCTCTCTCTCTCTCTCTCTCTCTCTCTCTCTCTCTCTCTCTCTCTCTCTCTCTCTCTCTCTCTCTCTCTCTCTCTCTCACACACACACACACACACACACACACTTTATGCACAACGTTAAAATAGCAAGGCAGGACAGGAGTACCTGCTTTGAATGACTTTCGGCTGATGATTCCATCACCTGCATGGTCCACCATTTGGAAAAGTTTGGTTACCAGGCTTGAGTTCTTCCTAAACCAGTTGGTCATTCGATCCATAAAAGAGCTCATCATGGCTCCATCCTCTGTCAACTTTTCACACTGCTTTTCAAGGAGTGCCTACAAGTTCAAAAGAAAAATCAAATGATGAATTCTAAAAATCATTCAAAATGAATGTCACACTCTCTCAAATTGCTGCAAAAGTTGCTTAAATATTTGTTAGTGTTCTTCCATTGTAGATAAAATATTCAGCCAGTTAACTTTAAATCAAAGCAAGATTTTCTACAAATGTTGGTGTCCAAACAAAAAGGAAGCTTAAGTCCTAAAAATAATTTTTACTTTTAGTAATCAACCAAAATGGGGGGGAGGCAATTACTTGTAAATCAAGCATTTTTAGATTTATTTTAGGAAAGTTTGGTATCTGTATTTTACTGAACTTTAAATTGTCAACTCTATGCATATTTTATCAACAATTTACTGATGCACAGCAATAGATATGCCAGTGGAGAAATAATAAACTTTCAGAGGCTATTTGTTCAAAGTTAAGGTGGAGAGATCACAACTGCTTAAAAATATTTTGAAAAATAATTGATAGCCTAGTTCTGCTTTTTCTTGGTGATTTAATGTTTTGATACATATGAATAAGCAAATAAGTGAAAAACTCTAATCTCAGACTTCCATCTCCTTTTCACCAGGAAGGTCATAAAGAGCAAACCAAATCATAGTTCAAGCCCATAACTAACAAGAAGGGCAAAGCCCATACGACTCACATGCTTGACCTTGACCTTTATATGACCATGACCTTCAGGTGACCTTCAAGGTCAAGGTCAAACAACTAAACCTACCAATGACATCATACACTAAGAAATGCTTTGCACATTTTCCCTACCAAAATACATGTGACCTTGACCAAGGTCATGCAACACAAAGCTGTTAATTCAAGACATAGGAAGCACAATGGTGCTTATTGGCACTTTCTACCATGAGATATGGTCACTTTTAGTGGTTCACTACCCCATTTTGGTCACATTTCATAAGGGTCAAAGTGACCTTGACCTTGATGATATGTGACCAAATGTGTCTCATGATGAAAGTATAACATGTGCCCCACATAATTATTAAGTTTGAAACAGTTATCTTCCATAGTTCAGGGTCAGGGTCACTTCAAAATATGTATACAATCCAACTTTGAAGAGCTCCTGTGACCTTGACCTTGAAGCAAGGTCAACCAAACTGGTATCAAAAGATAGGGCTTACGTTGCCCTATATACCATATATAGGTCAGGTATCCAATCTCAAAAACTTCAGAGAAAATTGAGAAAATGTGAAAAATGACTGTTTTTTAGACAACATTTATGGCCCTTGCGACCTTGACCTTGAAGCAAGGTTAAGTCACTGTGTATGTTTTTTGAAGCCTTGTCATCATACACCATCATGCCACATTTGGTATTGATAGACTTAATAGTCTCCGAGAAAAATCCAACGTTAAAGTTTTTGGACGCCCGGACCGGTCGCCCGGATGCCCGGACCGGTCGCCCGGACGCCCGGATGCCCGGACGGACGAAAAGGGTGAGTACATACTCACTTTTGCTTCGCATGTGAGTCAATAATGAACTATATATCTGCACCATCAAGCATGTGCCTTGACCACAACCCTAACTAGCTGTCTGTGTGACTGACAGATCATCTGGTGGCTTAGTAAGGTAGTCACAATGAAATAATCACTATCATTAGGCAAGTGTCTATTACCAAATGTCATTTCAGAGTCCTTCTGAAGTCGTTTCAGCACTCCGGGGAGACACAGGACAGAGGGTGTGCATCTATGAGAGATGTTATTACTAACAAGAGAATAAAATAGATGTATGTGCAACATTTAACATCAGAAACAGTTGTGGTTTGATTTAAGTTTTTTTAAATTATAAATTACTCTGCAATATCAACATTTCATGATGTAGAATATCGCAAAAATGCAGACATGTACTGGTTAGTTTCAGGCTTACTCGTGTTCAAAAGTAATGTACTTTCTAGCCTGCAATAGCAATCCAATTTTTGGTGTGTAGAGTACAACAAGTGTGCTAAGTTAATGCCATAGAAAAATTCTAATGACTTATTCAAAAGTGTTATGTTGGCTGGGACCTGAGCAAAGACATTGTGCGTCCATGCATGTATGCATGCATGCCACCATCAATTCACTCATCCACCCGTCTGTCCATCTATCCATTCACCCACTTGATCAATCATTTATACATTGTGCTTGAAATTACTTCTTTCACTTATTCACCCATTCATTCATCAAAAGTTTTCATCTGCGCTATACTCACTAGGGCTTTCTCCTCCTTTGTCTTCGGTTTCTTTTTTGAGCCCTTGGACCCAGATGCATGTACTTCTCCAGGCCCCATCATAGTGGAAGGATTCATGGCCTCAACGAATTTATCCTCCTCCTTCTTCCTTCCAGAGGGCGGAAAGAGAGAAATCATCACAGCCATCACCATAAGCAGTAGGTACTGGCCACTTTGAATCTAAACTTGCCATGAAGCAAAATCAAATTCAACCAACAAACTCCCTGAAACCCTTGTAATGTGAAAGTATCCAGAGAAACAAGGAATCAGTTCTAAGGTATGCTAAGGATGACAAAATAATGACAAGCAGCTACAGAACTAAAGAAAATGTCATCAGACTTTAGAGGAGTCTCTCTACACTGAACTGTCTGATTAAAAACATGATTAAATGAGAAAAAAAGAGAGAAGTAACTAACAACATTTTCTCTCCACCCAAACCCACACAGATGTGTTGATTTTGCAACAAAATGAAGCCATGTGTGAAATGAAAAATATTCCATTATTTGTCCATCACAAATTATATTTCAAAAACCTTCAGAAGAAGTTACATATATATACCTCTCATTTGCAGTGATGTCTGGCTGAAAGCGGCAAAATGATGACAGTAATTATGTTTTCTTTGACTACAAAATCATTTACTTTCGTACGCCCCTCACCGGCAGTAATCCATTCTCTCTCTTCTCAGTACCATTACAGACCAGTAAAAAATGAAAGAAGAAAAGGCAACTTGCATTGCAATTACATGTGCTGAGACTGAAATTCGTCACAATGTATTCCATATATAGTTTTACAAAAAGAGCATTTGCAGGTTAGTTTATAACATGAATCAAGTAAAACAAGAAGGGAAAAGCCCATACGACTCACATGCTTGACCTTTACATGACCTTGACCTTCAGGTGACCTTCAAGGTGACCTTGACCTTGAAGCAAGGTCAAATCACTGTGTATATTTTGTGAAGCCTTGTCATCCTACACCATTATGTCAAATTGGGTGTTGATAGACTTAATAGTCTCCGAGAAAAATCCAACGTTAAAGTTTTTTTTACAGATTACAGGACGCCCGGACGCCTGGCCTGCTCGGACGCCCGGACAGACGCCTGGACGCCCGGACAATCGGACGGACAACACTGGTAACCTAGTATCAACGTATAACATGTGTACTACAATGTTATGAAGTTTGGAAGAGTTATCTTCCATAGTTCAGGGTCAAGGTCACTTCAAAATATGTATACAATCCAACTTTAAAGAGCTCCTGTGACCTTGACCTTGAATCAAAGTCAATCAAACTGGTATCAAAAGATAGGGCTTACTTTGCCCTATACACCATATATAGGTCAGGTATCCAATCTCAAAAACTTCAGAGACAAGAAGGGCAAAGCCCATACGACTCACATGCTTGACCTTGACCTTTATATGACCTTGACCTTCAGGTGACCTTCACGGTCAAAGTCAAACAACTAAACCTACCAATTACATCATACACCAAGAAATGCTTTACACATTTTTCCTACCAAAATACATGTGACCTTGACCCAAGGTCAAAGTCATCCAAGGTCAATCAACACAAAGCTGTTAATTCAAGACATAGGAAGCACAATGGTGCTTATTGGCACTTTCTACCATGAGATATGGTCACTTTTAGTGGTTTACTACCCCATATTGGTCACATTTCATAAGGGTCAAAGTGACCTTGACCTTGATGATATGTGACCAAATGTGTCTCATGATGAAAGTATAATATGTGCCCCACATAATTATTAAGTTTGAAACAGTTATCTTCCATAGTTCAGGGTCAAGGTCACTTCAAAATATGTATACAATCCAACTTTGAAGAGCTCCTGTGACCTTGACCTTGAAGCAAGGTCAACCAAACTGGTATCAAAAGATGGGGATTACTTTGTCCTATATACCATATATAGGTGAGGTATCCAATCTCAAAAACTTCAGAGAAAATTGAGAAAATGTGAAAAATGACTGTGTTTTTTTTTTAGACAACATTTATGGCCCCTGCGACCTTGACCTTGAAGCAAGGTTAAGTCACTATGTATGTTTTTTGAGGCCTTGTCATCATACACCATCATGCCAAATTGGGTGTTGATAGACTTAATAGTCTCCGAGAAAAATCCAACGTCAAAGTTTTTCACGGACGCCCGGACGCCCGGACGGACAACACGGGTGAGTACATAGACTCACTTTTGCTTCGCATGTGAGTCAAAAATGGGGAAAATGTGAAAATTGGCTGTTTTTAGACAACATTTACGGCCCCTGCGACCTTGACCTTGAAGCAAGGTCAAGTCACTATGTATGTTTTTTGACGCCTTGTCATCATACACCATCACGCCAAATTGGGTGTTGATAGACTTAATAGTCTCCGAGAAAAATCCAACGTTAAAGTTTTTCACGGACGCCCGGACTCCCGGACTCCCGGACGCCCGGACAGATGACACAGGTGAGTACATAGACTCACTTTTGCTTCGCATGTGAGTCAAAAATCCAACGTTGACGGTTTTTAACGGATTACAGGACGCCGGGACCCCCGGACGATCGAACGCCCGGACGGACAACACGGGTGACCTAGTATGAAAGTATAACATGTGTACTACAATGTTATGAAGTTTGGAAGAGTTATCTTCCATAGTTCAGAGTCAAGGTCACTTCAAAATATGTATACAATCCAACTTTAAAGAGCTCCTGGTACCTTGACCTTGAAGCAAAGTCAATCAAACTGGTATCAAAAGATAGGGCTTACTTTGCCCTATACACCATATATAGGTCAGGTATCCAATCTCAAAAACTTCAGAGAAAATTGGGAAAATGTGAAAAATGACTGTTTTTTTAGACAACATTTACGGCCCCTGAACCTTGACCTTGAAGCAAGGTCAAGTCACTATGTATGTTTTTTGACGCCTTGTCATCATACACCATCATGCCAAATTGGGTGTTGATAGACTTAGGCTCCGAGAAAAATCCAATGTTAACGTTTGTTACAGACGACAGGACGTCCAGATGGACAAAACGGGTGAGTACATAGACTCACTTTTGCTTCGCATGTGAGTCAAAATGTATCAAAAATAAGCTTTAAAAAGAGGCTTTTAAAGTTTTCAGCTACATTTTGCACAGCAACTCCCTACTTGTAATCAAGCTACATAAATGGAATTGGGCCCAGAGCCCAAGGGGAAATGTAATCAAAATGCAGAATGAATTTCAAATGAACACATGAAATCATGAAGAAAAATTATTCAAATTTTCAGAAATAACATTATGATTGCAAAAAATCAAAGTTTAAATAGAACAAAAGTGAATTATGTTAGTATGAACACATCAAAATCAGCAACACAAAAGCTGCATGAATTGCTCTGATAGCCCTATAGATTTGTTTCAATGGGAAGAACTCTATTTCTTCCATTTATACAGGTAAATTCAAAGCATATTCCATATTCTTCAATAGCACAACTATGGTCCAGTCATTCTTACTCAAAACAAGTTTATAACAATAATGAATAAGATTATAATGCAAACTAAATTTTGACGGATGGATGGATGGAAAAATGGATGGATGGATGGACGGATGGATGGACAGATGGACGTATGGACAGACAGATGAATGGATGGATGGATGGACAGATGGACGGATAGATGGGTGGATGAATGTACAGATGGATGGATAAATAAGCTTTTGGCAACACAAAGACTATTAATTAATCAGCCTCCCAAAAGTGAAAACATGACCACAAAAACAATAACAATCATCTTCATCATCATCATCGTCATCATCATCATCATCATCATCATCATCATCATCATCATCATCATCATCATCATCATCATCAGGGCATGAGAAACTTCCATACTTTGTGAACAAAACATATCAAACCCCCACTCCAGTATTTCACAACACTCATGCACAGACATAGTAAAAGTCTCAGCTTTTCACTGCTTTCAACGTCAACTTGTCTGTTATGGATGTAATTCTAAGTCTAGTCAACATACAACCTCCAAAATTTCATGGGTGGTTCTGAGGGTGAAACCCTGACCTTGCACTAACCTTATTCAGAATCTGCTCTTGACATTTGTAGTTATTTCACCAAATAAAAAACATACAAATGGAACCCAAACAACGGCGATAAATGAAAGTACACAGGCGAGCATAGATGCAAATTTTCGACTTGAAAGTCTTCTTCAAGCAAAAAACAAACACACAACTGAACTGTACAGGGTAAAATGTCCACTGAGCAGGGATACTTTACGTTACTCAGTGGATGACGAGTTTTATGTTCCATAAAATTGTGTAACTTGTGAGAGTAAAATCAGCTCATGGTTACCACATATGTTGCAGGGAAGAGTTAGAGAGGGAGAGGGGGTGGGGTAAAAAGGGGTAGGAGGAAGTGGGGGGCGGAAGCGAAGCGGTGGTGTATGTGTGTGTGTGCGCGTGTGCGTGATTGTGTGTGAAAGAAGAAAAAGATGTAGAGATATGAAAGAGGTATGTCAAATGGTTAAACAACTCACATTAAAATAAGCTTAGTACATACTGTATGCTTAAGAAACGGGATACAACCTTCCATTAAAGAAAGCTTGAATGCGGAAACAAGGATGATATTGTTACATGTACTATTGTACATTCTTTGGAACAAAAGAGCAAATAAATAGATAAATAGATCAACGGTAAAAACTCGATGAGTGTCTATGTGGATAAAAACAGAATAAGTTAAAAGTAAATGCAGCAAATTTAAATTTCGTTCACACCAAGAGATTTTATGATACCCAGTTTGTGGATCACATGTGTCTCCATCTCTTTCCTCGCATTTATGTCATGTTAAAAAAGTTTCCACACCCGTTGCACCCGCACATCCTGGACGGAATAAGCTGGTGAATTAAAATGATGTGCCACGGATTTGTCTCGATTATGGTGTATGTCTGCGAGGTGTTCTGAAAAGCGAGTGTTGAGACTACGACCAGTCTCTCCCACCTATATTTTTGAGCATTTGTGATATGTAATCGCATAAACTAAATCTGTGGAGTGACATGTGAAGTATTTTATTATGTGCATGTTACCTTTGGGGCCTTGGATATGGATGGAACTATGTAGAAATGGGCAGGACTTACAGTTAGTGAAGTTGCAGGGATGAGCGCCAGGCGGGTGTTGGGCGGGGCCTGATAGAGGACCAGAGGAGTATATCTCTGAGGTTAATACCTCGTTTATAGGCAATCATGGGTTTCTCAGTTAATATAGAGGTTGTTTCATCATAAGATTTTAGAAGATGCCAGTTGGAGAGGAGAGTTGATCGAATCCGATCAGTGATGGGATGATACTGAAGTGTGAGGGTGGGTCTGAAGGAGTTCTTGGCTTGGGTATGGGGTTTCAGGCATTCACCTCTGGATAAATTCAGTACCCGGTGGAGAGCGTTCTGTAGTACAGGAAGGGGATAGTGTCTATGGAGGAAAATGTCAACCATTTCTTTGGATTTTGTGTTGAAGTCTTCATCACTGGAGCAGAGGCGTTGAAGGCGAAGAAGTTGGGAGAAAGGGATGCTGTTCTTGGTATGGGGGTTGTCGGAAGAGCTATAATGTAGGTAGCTATGGGAGTCTGTAGCCTTGTAAAAGACAGAGGTATTATGGTATTGTGGATCAAGGAGACAAGTATGTCTAAGAATGTGATGGAAACATAAGAAATTTTTGTAAGTGAAATGAATGTCGGGATGGAATCGTTGTACAGCATGGATGAAGTCAGTCAGCTGCTCTTTGTGAAACAAATGAACAATTAAATGCATAAACTGACTGAAATAATAACCTCCCTGATGAAGATAAAAAGTGCACAACTATTTCTGGTTCCATGAATATTTCAGCAATGACTTAGAGCCCCACAACCAAGACCCCCAAATGCTTCACAAGTTTTGGATGTTATGAATTGCAATATCATGCCAGCTTATGGAATAGTAACTCATGGCACAAAACACAAGCATGCATGTTTTTTCTGCAACAGACCCCCACTCCAGTATTTCACAACTGTGTTACACAAATTCTCTAACTCCATCACAGGCTTCAGGGCACTCACAGCAACACACAAACACACACACACACACACATACACACACACACACACACACACACACACACACACACACACACACACACACACACACACACACACACACTCACACAATCATCTTGCAAATACCCACTTATCAAATACACTCCTACACCTTTAAAGAACACTTAAAAAGTGATAATGAAAAAGGACTTCAGTCCCATTGGTTTTATTCTTACAAGTTTTTAGAGCTTGGTAGCTTCTTCATTAGTAAACACTGAGTAGTCAACCATCCATACGGCAGAGAGTTCCAAATACAACAAACACAAACACACAGAACACAAACTTGCAGTGGGTTTCATTAAAGTGTTGCACTTATAAAGAAGCAACAACCAAAAAAGTACACGAAGTATGCAGCCATTTAACGAGTTTCAAAAGCACCTTGCAAGGATCTGAATTAATGGACAAGAAGGGCAAAGCCCATACGACTCACATGCTTGACCTTGACCTTTATATGACCTTGACCTTCAGGTGACCTTCAAGGTCAAGGTCAAACAACTAAACCTACCAATGACATCATACACAAAGAAATGCTTTACACATTTTTCCTACCAAAATACATGTGACCTTGACCCAAGGTCAAGGTCATCCAAGGTCATGCAACACAAAGCTGTTAATTCAAGACATAGGAAGCACAATGGTGCTTATTGGCACTTTCTACCATGAGATATAGTCACTTTTAGTGGTTCACTACCCCATTTTGGTCACATTTCATAAGGGTCAAAATGACCTTGACCTTGATGATATATGACCAAATGTGTCTCATGATGAAAGTATAACATGTGCCCCACATAATTATTAAGTTTGAAACAGTTATCTTCCATAGTTCAGGGTCAAGGTCACTTCAAAATATGTATACAATCCAACTTTGAAGAGCTCCTGTGACCTTGACCTTGAAGCAAGGTCAACCAAACTGGTATCAAAAGATAGGGCTTGCTTTGACCTATATACCACTTGTAGCTAAGGTCGCCATTCTCAATAACGTGGGAGAAAATTGGGAAAATGTGAAAAGTGACTGTTTTTGAGACCACATTTATGGCTCCTGTGACCTTGACCTTGAAGCAAGGTCAAGTCACTATGTATGTTTTTTGAGGCCTTGTCATCATACACCATCATGCCACATTTGGTGTTGATAGACTTAATAGTCTCCGAGAAAAATCCAACGTTTAAGTTTTTTACGGACGTCCGGACGGACGGACGCCCGGACGCCCGGACGGACGGACGGACGACACGGCTCAGTACATAGACTCACTTTTGCTTCGCATGTGAGTCAAAAATGAAATATTGAACAATTTTAAAAACCCAAATAAGACAAAGAATGATGTATATTACCCCGCCATCCACAAGGGTTTGTAAAATAGACAGCTTCCTCTGTATCATCTTTTTCAGATGGTCAGTTTCCTCCGTGACTATACGGGACTTCTCTATTAACTGCACAAGAAGGAGAACTTTTGTATCAGGGATTGCACTTGTCGGTACACACGCAAATGATCATACCATTCTGCAAAGCCAACCTACTCCATTCAACTTTCACAACATGCACAGTGTCAGTTTGGCAAAGGCATCCATGTTTCCATGAATATGCTCACACTGGAAATCACTGTTGATGGGTCTGCAGTGGCATGGAAGCAGGAATCACCGACAGAGCATAGAGAAGGAGAAGACTGAGAAACAGGTTAAGGAGGAGTTTGAGGAACATGAGGAAGGGAAGATGGATAAGCCCAAGAGGCAGAATATGGAGAACGAGATAAAGGAGCAGAAAAAGGAGAAGAAGAAATGAGGGAAGCATAAGTGAAGGAGGACACAGATGAGCAAAAGCACCAGGAAGAACAGGAAAAGCAGGGGAAAGAGGAGGAACTGCAAGAGGAGGAGCAGGGACTAGAGAAGAGGAGGAACAGGACAAAGCACAGGAGGACAGAGGTAGTAGCACCAGATGGAACAGGAGCAAGAGAGGCAAGAAGATAAGTAGCAGCAGCAAACTGTAGCAGTAGCAAGAAACTGAGGGGGCACTTATGAAGAAAGAGAGAGAGAGAGAGATAAAAAGTTTCTTTTTTCTCACTAATAACCCCTAAACGTCAACTTAGTTATCAATATCACACATCACAGAGAGCAACATACCGGAATCTGCAGTAACAGTTTTCGGATCAACACATCTGCATACTGCTTATCATACGTAGTCATCGAGCGGCTCGATTTCCAGAATTTCGCGAAGTAGGTTATTCTGGGTTCATGGTTGGTTTGTGCACTAAAGACTTCACCCAGTATCTAGGAATGGAAAAGTCAAGGCATACATTGTAGTAAAATCCAGGATCCAGGCTCTCTCAACTCAATTTTTACCACATTGGCTTAAAGGTTTGTATCCATATACATAGAAAAACTGACTATACATGTGAATCATGCATGCGCATGCACGCACGTACAGTCACACGCACACGTACACACACACACACTATATATATATATATATATATATATATATATATATATATATATATATATATATATATATATATATATATATATATATATATATATATATATATATATATATATATCCTCACATGATGCACACTTTTTCATACACTTCCCCTCTCTGGTTCCTTCCACATCTTTATCTTTCGTCTGTAACTTCTATCATATCCCCATCACCCCATCCTACAAGGTAGCAAGAAAGAGGGACTCAATCAGATATTGTAATAGAATCATATGAAAATATTGCCAAACAAGACAGTAGATGGAGAAGTCATCAACGAAACAGAAAAATCAAGACCATTGGGCAGAAAAGAGCATTACCAGTCGTGAGAGAAGTAGGTGTACATGACATAGATTTTGTCATATCCAAAAGCATCATCAGAACTGGCAAAGAGGCCGATGGTATGAAAATACCATTGGTTTAGAAATTAGAGGACTGATCAGGCTTTTTTATCTTCACGACATTCATGCACAGACATAATAAGGAACATAATCTGCTTTCTGTTGATTTAACAAAAGAACTACTGAAGCTAAATCGAATAAAGTTATCTCCCTGTAGCATTATCCTTTCACTTCAGCCCTCGTCTTCATCAAGATCATCATGTAAATTGCATGCTGCCCACATGAACAGACATCAATGAAGTTTTTGGAGATTACCACAGGCCTAGAAAACAACAGACTGGGCTTCACCATAAAACAACTGCAGCCAGGGCAGTTAAAATCAACTTCCCCGTTCACATCACATGAAATTGGCAATACCACAAGCAGTCTCTCTCACTTGGTCCACAGCTTTCTACATCCATGCACTCATACCCAGCATGCACTCATACCCAGCATGTACCCAGCATGCACTCATACCCAGCATGCCCCAGTGGGTACACACACGCCAGGGCTCATACCCAGCATGCCCCAGTGGGTACACACACGTGAGGACTCATACCCAGCATGCCCCAGTGGGTACACACACGCCAGGGCTCATACCCAGCATGCCCCAGTGGGTACACACACGTGAGGACTCATACCCAGCATGCCCCAGTGGGTACACACACGCCAGGGCTCATACCCAGCATGCCCCAGTGGGTACACACACGTGAGGACTCATACCCAGCATGCCCCAGTGGGTACACACACGCCAGGGCTCATACCCAGCATGCCCCAGTGGGTACACACACGCCAGGGCTCATACCCAGCATGCCCCAGTGGGTACACACACGCCAGGACTCATACCCAGCATGCCCCAGTGGGTACACACACGCCAGGGCTCATACCCAGCATGCCCCAGTGGGTACACACACGCCAGGGCTCATACCCAGCATGCCCCAGTGGGTACACACACGCCAGGGCTCATACCCAGCATGCCCCAGTGGGTACACACACGCCAGGGCTCATACCCAGCATGCCCCAGTGGGTACACACACGCCAGGGCTCATACCCAGCATGCCCCAGTGGGTACACACACGCCAGGACTCATACCCAGCATGCCCCAGTGGGTACACACACGCCAGGGCTCATACCCAGCATGCCCCAGTGGGTACACACACGCCAGGGCTCATACCCAGCATGCCCCAGTGGGTACACACACGCCAGGGCTCATACCCAGCATGCCCCAGTGGGTACACACACGCCAGGACTCATACCCAGCATGCCCCAGTGGGTACACACACGCCAGGGCTCATACCCAGCATGCCCCAGTGGGTACACACACGCCAGGGCTCATACCCAGCATGCCCCAGTGGGTACACACACGCCAGGGCTCATACCCAGCATGCCCCAGTGGGTACACACACGCCAGGGCTCATACCCAGCATGCCCCAGTGGGTACACACACGCCAGGGCTCATACCCAGCATGCCCCAGTGGGTACACACACGCCAGGGCTCATACCCAGCATGCCCCAGTGGGTACACACACGTGAGGACTCATACCCAGCATGCCCCAGTGGGTACACACACGCCAGGGCTCATACCCAGCATGCCCCAGTGGGTACACACACGCCAGGGCTCATACCCAGCATGCCCCAGTGGGTACACACACGCCAGGACTCATACCCAGCATGCCCCAGTGGGTACACACACGCCAGGGCTCATACCCAGCATGCCCCAGTGGGTACACACACGCCAGGGCTCATACCCAGCATGCCCCATGCCCCAGTGGGTACACACACGTGAGGACTCATACCCAGCATGCCCCAGTGGGTACACACACGCCAGGGCTCATACCCAGCATGCCCCAGTGGGTACACACACGTGAGGACTCATACCCAGCATGCCCCAGTGGGTACACACACGTCAGGACTCATACCCAGCATGCCCCAGTGGGTACACACACGCCAGGGCTCATACCCAGCATGCCCCAGTGGGTACACACACGCCAGGGCTCATACCCAGCATGCCCCAGTGGGTACACACACGCCAGGGCTCATACCCAGCATGCCCCAGTGGGTACACACACGCGAGGACTCATACCCAGCATGCCCCAGTGGGTACACACACGCCAGGGCTCATACCCAGCATGCCCCAGTGGGTACACACACGCCAGGGCTCATACCCAGCATGCCCCAGTGGGTACACACACGTGAGGACTCATACCCAGCATGCCCCAGTGGGTACACACACGCCAGGGCTCATACCCAGCATGCCCCAGTGGGTACACACACGCCAGGGCTCATACCCAGCATGCCCCAGTGGGTACACACACGCCAGGACTCATACCCAGCATGCCCCAGTGGGTACACACACGCCAGGGCTCATACCCAGCATGCCCCAGTGGGTACACACACGCCAGGGCTCATACCCAGCATGCCCCAGTGGGTACACACACGCCAGGACTCATACCCAGCATGCCCCAGTGGGTACACACACGCCAGGGCTCATACCCAGCATGCCCCAGTGGGTACACACACGTGAGGACTCATACCCAGCATGCCCCAGTGGGTACACACACGCCAGGGCTCATACCCAGCATGCCCCAGTGGGTACACACACGTGAGGACTCATACCCAGCATGCCCCAGTGGGTACACACACGCCAGGGCTCATACCCAGCATGCCCCAGTGGGTACACACACGCCAGGGCTCATACCCAGCATGCCCCAGTGGGTACACACACGCCAGGACTCATACCCAGCATGCCCCAGTGGGTACACACACGTGAGGACTCATACCCAGCATGCCCCAGTGGGTACACACACGCCAGGGCTCATACCCAGCATGCCCCAGTGGGTACACACACGCCAGGACTCATACCCAGCATGCCCCATGCCCCAGTGGGTACACACACGCGAGGGCTCATACCCAGCATGCCCCAGTGGGTACACACACGCCAGGACTCATACCCAGCATGCCCCAGTGGGTACACACACGCCAGGGCTCATACCCAGCATGCCCCAGTGGGTACACACACGTGAGGACTCATACCCAGCATGCCCCAGTGGGTACACACACGCCAGGGCTCATACCCAGCATGCCCCAGTGGGTACACACACGTCAGGACTCATACCCAGCATGCCCCAGTGGGTACACACACGCCAGGGCTCATACCCAGCATGCCCCAGTGGGTACACACACGCCAGGACTCATACCCAGCATGCCCCAGTGGGTACACACACGCCAGGGCTCATACCCAGCATGCCCCAGTGGGTACACACACGCCAGGGCTCATACCCAGCATGCCCCAGTGGGTACACACACGCCAGGGCTCATACCCAGCATGCCCCAGTGGGTACACACACGTGAGGACTCATACCCAGCATGCCCCAGTGGGTACACACACGCCAGGGCTCATACCCAGCATGCCCCAGTGGGTACACACACGCCAGGGCTCATACCCAGCATGCCCCAGTGGGTACACACACGAGAGGGCTCATACCCAGCATGCCCCAGTGGGTACACACACGAGAGGGCTCATACCCAGCATGCCCCAGTGGGTACACACACGCCAGGGCTCATACCCAGCATGCCCCAGTGGGTACACACACGCCAGGACTCATACCCAGCATGCCCCAGTGGGTACACACACGCCAGGGCTCATACCCAGCATGCCCCAGTGGGTACACACACGCCAGGGCTCATACCCAGCATGCCCCAGTGGGTACACACACGCCAGGGCTCATACCCAGCATGCCCCAGTGGGTACACACACGCCAGGGCTCATACCCAGCATGCCCCAGTGGGTACACACACGCCAGGGCTCATACCCAGCATGCCCCAGTGGGTACACACACGTCAGGACTCATACCCAGCATGCCCCAGTGGGTACACACACGCCAGGGCTCATACCCAGCATGCCCCAGTGGGTACACACACGCCAGGGCTCATACCCAGCATGCCCCAGTGGGTACACACACGCCAGGGCTCATACCCAGCATGCCCCAGTGGGTACACACACGCGAGGGCTCATACCCAGCACACTCCATGGCATCAACAGCAGGACTACAACCATCCCCAGCAACCAAGTCAAAAGGAGCAAGGTGGCCAACACATGAGGGCGAGCAAGCAAGGTGGCCAACACACGAGGGCGAGCAAGCAAGGTGGCCAACACACGAGGGCGATGCAGACAGTAAAGGAGATGACAATCATAAATAATTAACAATGCCAATAACACTAACAGAAGGCCCGTGGTCTGACCACATGAAAGAATCAATACAGTCACTACTCAGCCACCACCCTCAAAGAAATTTCTCTTTCTCCGCTGTCTGCTCCTTTCCGTTCCGTTTCTCCTGGGAATGGCAGCGGCTCATTCTACCACACTTGGATGTTGGCCTCAAGGCTCAGTCACATCCACTACTGGTAGTCTTCTCTCCCAGCTCCGTGACTCAGAGCAAAGCGTGCTTGGTCTGCAGTCACTTGCAGCTAGTGGGTGCTGTGTTCAAAGCAGCGTGACTCAGAGCTAAGCGTGCTTGGTCTGCTGTCACTTGCAGCTAGAGGGTGCTGTGTTCAAAGCAGCGTGACTCAGAGCTAAGCGTGCTTGGTCTGCTGTCACTTGCAGCTAGAGGGTGCTGTGTTCAAAGCAGCGTGACTCAGAGCTAAGCGTGCTTGGTCTGCTGTCACTTGCAGCTAGAGGGTGCTGTGTTCAAAGCAGCGTGACTCAGAGCTAAGCGTGCTTGGTCTGCTGTCACTTGCAGCTAGAGGGTGCTGTGTTCAAAGCAGCGTGACTCAGAGCTAAGCGTGCTTGGTCTGCTGTCACTTGCAGCTAGAGGGTGCTGTGTTCAAAGCAGCGTGACTCAGAGCTAAGCGTGCTTGGTCTGCTGTCACTTGCAGCTAGAGGGTGCTGTGTTCAAAGCAGCGTGACTCAGAGCTAAGCGTGCTTGGTCTGCTGTCACTTGCAGCTAGAGGGTGCTGTGTTCAAAGCAGCGTGACTCAGAGCTAAGCGTGCTTGGTCTGCTGTCACTTGCAGCTAGAGGGTGCTGTGTTCAAAGCAGCGTGACTCAGAGCTAAGCGTGCTTGGTCTGCTGTCACTTGCAGCTAGAGGGTGCTGTGTTCAAAGCAGCGTGACTCAGAGCTAAGCGTGCTTGGTCTGCTGTCACTTGCAGCTAGAGGGTGCTGTGTTCAAAGCAGCGTGACTCAGAGCTAAGCGTGCTTGGTCTGCTGTCACTTGCAGCTAGAGGGTGCTGTGTTCAAAGCAGCGTGACTCAGAGCTAAGCGTGCTTGGTGTGCTGTCACTTGCAGCTAGTGGGTGCTGTGTTCAAAGCTCCGTGGCTCCCACAGTTGCAATCTTGAGACATGGTGCTTAACTGAAGTTGTGTTTCCCCACCCATGAGTAAAATCGGGTACCTCTCCTGAGGCACAGCACTGACTGGTTACTAAAGGCACAGGATTGACTGGTTACTAAAGGGACAGCACTGACTGGTTACTAAAGGCACAGAACTGACTGGTTACTAAAGGGACAGCACTGACTGGTTACTAAAGGCACAGAACTGACTGGTTACTAAAGGGACAGCACTGACTGGTTACTAAAGGCACAGCACTGACTGGTTACTAAAGGCACAGCACTGACTGGTTACTAAAGGCACAGCACTGACTGGTTACTAAAGGCACAGCACTGACTGGTTACTAAAGGCACAGAACTGACTGGTTACTAAAGGCACAGAACTGACTGGTTACTAAAGGCACAGAACTGACTGGTTACTAAAGGCACAGCACTGACTGGTTACTAAAGGCACAGCACTGACTGGTTACTAAAGACACAGAACTGACTGGTTACTAAAGGCACAGAACTGACTGGTTACTAAAGGCACAGAACTGACTGGTTACTAAAGGCACAGAACTGACTGGTTACTAAAGACACAGCACTGACTGGTTACTAAAGGCACAGCACTGACTGGTTACTAAAGGCACAGAACTGACTGGTTACTAAAGGCACAGAACTGACTGGTTACTAAAGGCACAGCACTGACTGGTTACTAAAGGCACAGCACTGACTGGTTACTAAAGGCACAGAACTGACTGGTTACTAAAGGCACAGAACTGACTGGTTACTAAAGGCACAGAACTGACTGGTTACTAAAGGGACAGCACTGACTGGTTACTAAAGGCACAGAACTGACTGGTTACTAAAGGCACAGCACTGACTGGTTACTAAAGGCACAGAACTGACTGGTTACTAAAGGCACAGAACTGACTGGTTACTAAAGGCACAGCACTGACTGGTTACTAAAGGGACAGAACTGACTGGTTACTAAAGGGACAGCACTGACTGGTTACTAAAGGCACAGCACTGACTGGTTACTAAAGGCACAGCACTGACTGGTTACTAAAGGCACAGCACTGACTGGTTACTAAAGGCACAGAACTGACTGGTTACTAAAGGGACAGCACTGACTGGTTACTAAAGGCACAGAACTGACTGGTTACTAAAGGGACAGCACTGACTGGTTACTAAAGGCACAGCACTGACTGGTTACTAAAGGGACAGCACTGACTGGTTACTAAAGGCACAGAACTGACTGGTTACTAAAGGCACAGCACTGACTGGTTACTAAAGGCACAGAACTGACTGGTTACTAAAGGCACAGAACTGACTGGTTACTAAAGGCACAGCACTGACTGGTTACTAAAGGCACAGAACTGACTGGTTACTAAAGGCACAGAACTGACTGGTTACTAAAGGGACAGCACTGACTGGTTACTAAAGGCACAGAACTGACTGGTTACTAAAGGCACAGCACTGACTGGTTACTAAAGGCACAGCACTGACTGGTTACTAAAGGCACAGCACTGACTGGTTACTAAAGGCACAGAACTGACTGGTTACTAAAGGGACAGCACTGACTGGTTACTAAAGGGACAGCACTGACTGGTTACTAAAGGCACAGAACTGACTGGTTACTAAAGGCACAGAACTGACTGGTTACTAAAGGCACAGCACTGACTGGTTACTAAAGGCACAGAACTGACTGGTTACTAAAGGCACAGCACTGACTGGTTACTAAAGGCACAGCACTGACTGGTTACTAAAGGCACAGCACTGACTGGTTACTAAAGGGACAGAACTGACTGGTTACTAAAGGCACAGCACTGACTGGTTACTAAAGGCACAGCACTGACTGGTTACTAAAGGCACAGAACTGACTGGTTACTAAAGGCACAGAACTGACTGGTTACTAAAGACACAGAACTGACTGGTTACTAAAGGCACAGCACTGACTGGTTACTAAAGGCACAGAACTGACTGGTTACTAAAGACACAGAACTGACTGGTTACTAAAGGCACAGCACTGACTGGTTACTAAAGGGACAGAACTGACTGGTTACTAAAGGCACAGAACTGACTGGTTACTAAAGGCACAGAACTGACTGGTTACTAAAGGCACAGAACTGACTGGTTACTAAAGGCACAGCACTGACTGGTTACTAAAGACACAGAACTGACTGGTTACTAAAGGGACAGCACTGACTGGTTACTAAAGGGACAGCACTGACTGGTTACTAAAGGGACAGAACTGACTGGTTACTAAAGGCACAGAACTGACTGGTTACTAAAGGCACAGAACTGACTGGTTACTAAAGGGACAGGAACAATAAGGAGAAAGTCATCAGGGAGAACAAAACTGCAATCTTTACCTTCAAAGCTGAACTCCATAGTACAAGCATGGCCACATCAACTCCTGTGGCAGGCACTGCTAACAGCATGCCGATGTCAGCACTCATTCACAGACTGTTTGACACAAGGCCATCGTGCGTACTAGTACCAGCACACTCCATTCAAAATGAATTTTCCTTAGCAAGTGTCTCATAGCAAGTATCTCATAGCAAGTGTCTCATAGCAAGTGTCTCATAGCAAGTATCTCATAGCATGTGTCTCATAGCAAGTGTCTCATAGCAAGTGTCTCATAGCAAGTGTCTCATAGCAAGTGTCTCATAGCAAGTGTCTCATAGCAAGTGTCTCATAGCAAGTTCTCAAAGCAAGTTTTTCAAAGCAAGTGTCTCATAGCACGTGTCTCATAGCACGTGTCTCATAGCAAGTGTCTCATAGCAAGTTTCTCAAAGCAAGTTTCTCAATGCAAGTGTCTCATAGCACGTGTCTCATAGCACGTGTCTCATAGCAAGTGTCTCATAGCAAGTGTCTCAAAGCAAGTTTCTCAAAGCAAGTTTCTCATAGCAAGTGTCTCATAGCAAGTGTCTCATAGCAAGTGTCTCATAGCAAGTGTCTCATAGCAAGTTTCTCAAAGCAAGTTTCTCAATGCAAGTGTCTCATAGCACGTGTCTCATAGCAAGTGTCTCATAGCAAGTGTCTCATAGCAAGTGTCTCAAAGCAAGTTTCTCAAAGCAAGTTTCTCATAGCAAGTGTCTCATAGCAAGTGTCTCATAGCAAGTGTCTCATAGCAAGTGTCTCATAGCAAGTGTCTCATAGCAAGTGTCTCAAAGCAAGTTTGCCTGACTTGTCTCTCTCGCTCCTCTCGCTCTGGCTGTTGTGTCTCATCACATCAGACCGGAAACGTGTGTCAGAAGCTTCGGCCACACCAAAGACGACTAGTTGTAAGTATTCATGCAGACACTGGCTTTCATTACAACAGTGTATGGATGGATTTTCAACGCGTTTCAACTTTGGCAGAGTGTTAGAGAGCAATGACTGTAACACAAGGACTAGAGAGCACTTAGAGAGCAATGTCTTTAAAATAAGGACTAGCGAGCACTCTCAGAGACCAATGACTAAAACAAGGACTAGAGGACACTCTCAGAGAGCAACGACTGTAAAACAAAGACTAGAGAGCACTTAGAGAGCAATGACTGTAAAATAAGGATACAGAGCACGCTCAGAGAGCAATGACTTTAAAATAAGGACTAGCGAGCACTCTCAGAGACCAATGACTAAAACAAGGACTAGATGGCACTCAGAGAGCAACGACTGTAAAACAAGGACTAGGGGGCACTCTCAGAGAGCAATGATTGTAAAACAAGGACTAGAGGGCACTCTCAGAGAGCAATGACTGTAAAAGAAGGACCAGAGAGCACAGAGAGCAATGACTGTAAAACAAGGACTAGAGGGCACTCAGAGAGCAATGACTGTAAAACAAGGACCAGAGAGCACAGAGAGCAATGACTGTAAAACAAGGACTAGAGGGCACTCTCAGAGAGCAATGACTGTAAAACAAGGACTAGAGGGCACTCTCAGAGAGCAATGACTGTAAAACAAGGACTAGAGAGCACAGAGAGCAATGACTGTAAAACAAGGACTAGAGGGCACTCTCAGAGAGCAATGACTCTAAAACAAGGACTAGAGGGCACTCAGAGAGCAATGACTGTAAAACAAGGACTAGAGAGCACAGAGAGCAATGACTGTAAAACAAGGACTAGAGGGCACTCAGAGAGCAATGACTGTAAAACAAGGACTAGAGGGCACTCAGAGAGCAATGACTGTAAAACAAGGACTAGAGGGCACTCAGAGAGCAATGACTGTAAAACAAGGACTAGAGGGCACTCAGAGAGCAATGACTGTAAAACAAGGACTAGAGGGCACTCAGAGAGCAATGACTGTAAAACAAGGACTAGAGGGCACTCTCAGAGAGCAACGACTGTAAAACAAGGACTAGAGAGCACTCAGAGAGCAATGACTCTAAAACAAGGACTAGAGGGCACTCAGAGAGCAATGACTGTAAAACAAGGACTAGAGAGCACAGAGAGCAATGACTGTAAAACAAGGACTAGAGAGCACTCAGAGAGCAATGACTGTAAAACAAGGACTAGAGGGCACTCAGAGAGCAATGACTGTAAAACAAGGACTAGAGAGCACTCAGAGAGCAATGACTCTAAAACAAGGACTAGAGGGCACTCTCAGAGAGCAATGACTGTAAAACAAGGACTAGAGAGCACAGAGAGCAATGGCTGTAAAACAAGGACTAGAGGGCACTCAGAGAGCAATGACTGTAAAACAAGGACTAGAGAGCACTCAGAGAGCAATGACTGTAAAACAAGGACTAGAGGGCACACTCAGAGAGCAATGACTGTAAAACAAGGACTAGAGGGCACTCAGAGAGCAACGACTGTAAAACAAGGACTAGAGAACTCAGAGAGCAACGACTGAAAAACAAGGACTAGAGGGCACTCAGAGAGCAATGACTGTAAAACAAGGACTAGAGAGCACAGAGAGCAATGACTGTAAAACAAGGACTAGAGAGCACAGAGAGCAATGACTGTAAAACAAGGACTAGAGGGCACTCAGAGAGCAATGACTGTAAAACAAGGACTAGAGAGCACTCAGAGAGCAATGACTGTAAAACAAGGACTAGAGGGCACTCAGAGAGCAATGACTGTAAAACAAGGACTAGAGGGCACTCAGAGAGCAATGACTGTAAAACAAGGACTAGAGGGCACTCAGAGAGCAATGACTGTAAAACAAGGACTAGAGGGCACTCAGAGAGCAATGACTGTAAAACAAGGACTAGAGGGCACTCAGAGAGCAATGACTGTAAAACAAGGACTAGAGGGCACTCAGAGAGCAATGACTGTAAAACAAGGACTAGAGGGCACTCAGAGAGCAATGACTGTAAAACAAGGACTAGAGGGCACTCAGAGAGCAATGACTGTAAAACAAGGACTAGAGGGCACTCTCAGAGAGCAATGACTGTAAAACAAGGACTAGAGGGCACTCAGAGAGCAATGACTGTAAAACAAGGACTAGAGGGCACTCAGAGAGCAATGACTGTAAAACAAGGACTAGAGGGCACTCAGAGAGCAATGACTGTAAAACAAGGACTAGAGAGCACTCAGAGAGCAATGACTGTAAAACAAGGACTAGAGGGCACTCTCAGAGAGCAATGACTGTAAAACAAGGACTAGAGGGCACACTCAGAGAGCAATGACTGTAAAACAAGGACTAGAGGGCACTCAGAGAGCAATGACTGTAAAACAAGGACTAGAGGGCACTCAGAGAGCAATGACTGTAAAACAAGGACTAGAGGGCACTCAGAGAGCAATGACTGTAAAACAAGGACTAGAGGGCACTCAGAGAGCAATGACTGTAAAACAAGGACTAGAGAGCACTCAGAGAGCAATGACTGTAAAACAAGGACTAGAGGGCACTCAGAGAGCAATGACTGTAAAACAAGGACTAGAGGGCACTCAGAGAGCAATGACTGTAAAACAAGGACTAGAGGGCACTCAGAGAGCAATGACTGTAAAACAAGGACTAGAGGGCACTCAGAGAGCAATGACTGTAAAACAAGGACTAGAGGGCACTCTCAGAGAGCAATGACTGTAAAACAAGGACTAGAGAGCTCAGAGAGCAATGACTGTAAAACAAGGACTAGAGGGCACTCAGAGAGCAATGACTGTAAAACAAGGACTAGAGGGCACTCAGAGAGCAATGACTGTAAAACAAGGACTAGAGGGCACTCAGAGAGCAATGACTGTAAAACAAGGACTAGAGGGCACTCAGAGAGCAATGACTGTAAAACAAGGACTAGAGGGCACTCAGAGAGCAATGACTGTAAAACAAGGACTAGAGGGCACTCAGAGAGCAATGACTGTAAAACAAGGACTAGAGGGCACTCAGAGAGCAATGACTGTAAAACAAGGACTAGAGGGCACTCAGAGAGCAATGACTGTAAAACAAGGACTAGAGAGCACTCAGAGAGCAATGACTGTAAAACAAGGACTAGAGGGCACTCAGAGAGCAATGACTGTAAAACAAGGACTAGAGGGCACTCAGAGAGCAATGACTGTAAAACAAGGACTAGAGGGCACTCAGAGAGCAATGACTGTAAAACAAGGACTAGAGAGCACTCAGAGAGCAATGACTGTAAAACAAGGACTAGAGGGCACTCAGAGAGCAATGACTGTAAAACAAGGACTAGAGGGCACTCTCAGAGAGCAATGACTGTAAAACAAGGACTAGAGGGCACTCAGAGAGCAATGACTGTAAAACAAGGACTAGAGGGCACAGAGAGCAATGACTGTAAAACAAGGACTAGAGGGCACTCAGAGAGCAATGACTGTAAAACAAGGACTAGATGGCACTTCAGAGAGCAATGACTGTAACTCAAGGACTAGAGAGCACACTCAGAGAGCATTGGCTGTAAAACAAGGACTAGAGAGCATTCAGAGAGCAACGACTGTAAAACAAGGGCACTCAGAGAGCAATGACTGTAACTCAAGGACTAGAGAGCACTCAGAGAGCAATGACTGTAAAACAAGGACTAGAGGGCACTCAGAGAGCAATGACTGTAAAACAAGGACTAGAGGGCACTCAGAGAGCAATGACTGTAAAACAAGGACTAGAGGGCACTCAGAGAGCAATGACTGTAAAACAAGGACTAGAGGGCACTCAGAGAGCAATGACTGTAAAACAAGGACTAGAGAGCACTCAGAGAGCAATGACTGTAAAACAAGGACTAGAGGGCACTCAGAGAGCAATGACTGTAAAACAAGGACTAGAGGGCACTCAGAGAGCAATGACTGTAAAACAAGGACTAGAGGGCACTCAGAGAGCAATGACTGTAAAACAAGGACTAGAGGGCACTCTCAGAGAGCAATGACTGTAAAACAAGGACTAGAGGGCACACTCAGAGAGCAATGACTGTAAAACAAGGACTAGAGGGCACACTCAGAGAGCAATGACTGTAAAACAAGGACTAGAGAGCACTCTCAGAGAGCAATGACTGTAAAACAAGGACTAGAGGGCACTCAGAGAGCAATGACTGTAAAACAAGGACTAGAGGGCACTCAGAGAGCAATGACTGTAAAACAAGGACTAGAGGGCACTCAGAGAGCAATGACTGTAAAACAAGGACTAGAGGGCACTCAGAGAGCAATGACTGTAAAACAAGGACTAGAGAGCACTCAGAGAGCAACGACTGTAAAACAAGGACTAGAGGGCACTCAGAGAGCAATGACTGTAAAACAAGGACTAGAGGGCACTCAGAGAGCAATGACTGTAAAACAAGGACTAGAGGGCACTCAGAGAGCAATGACTGTAAAACAAGGACTAGAGGGCACTCAGAGAGCAATGACTGTAAAACAAGGACTAGAGGGCACTCAGAGAGCAATGACTGTAAAACAAGGACTAGAGGGCACTCAGAGAGCAATGACTGTAAAACAAGGACTAGAGGGCACTCAGAGAGCAATGACTGTAAAACAAGGACTAGAGGGCACTCAGAGAGCAATGACTGTAAAACAAGGACTAGAGGGCACTCAGAGAGCAATGACTGTAAAACAAGGACTAGAGGGCACTCAGAGAGCAATGACTGTAAAACAAGGACTAGAGAGCACTCAGAGAGCAATGACTGTAAAACAAGGACTAGAGGGCACTCAGAGAGCAATGACTGTAAAACAAGGACTAGAGAGCACTCAGAGAGCAATGACTGTAAAACAAGGACTAGAGGGCACTCTCAGAGAGCAATGACTGTAAAACAAGGACTAGAGGGCACTCAGAGAGCAATGACTGTAAAACAAGGACTAGAGGGCACTCTCAGAGAGCAATGACTGTAAAACAAGGACTAGAGAGCACTCAGAGAGCAATGACTGTAAACAGACTAAGGACTCAGAGAGCAGACTGTACACTAGAGGCACTCAGAGAGCAATGACTGTAAAACAAGGACTAGAGGGCACTCAGAGAGCAATGACTGTAAAACAAGGACTAGAGGGCACTCAGAGAGCAATGACTGTAAAACAAGGACTAGAGGGCACTCTCAGAGAGCAATGACTGTAAAACAAGGACTAGAGGGCACTCTCAGAGAGCAATGACTGTAAAACAAGGACTAGAGAGCACTCAGAGAGCAATGACTGTAAAACAAGGACTAGAGGGCACTCAGAGAGCAATGACTGTAAAACAAGGACTAGAGGGCACTCAGAGAGCAATGACTGTAAAACAAGGACTAGAGGGCACTCAGAGAGCAACGACTGTAAAACAAGGACTAGAGGGCACACTCAGAGAGCAATGACTAAAACAAGGACTAGAGGGCACTCAGAGAGCAATGACTGTAAAACAAGGACCACAGGGCACTCAGAGAGCAATGACTGTAAAACAAGGACTAGAGGCACTCTCAGAGAGCAATGACTGTAAAACAAGGACTAGAGGGCACTCAGAGAGCAATGACTGTAAAACAAGGACTAGAGGGCACTCAGAGAGCAATGACTGTAAAACAAGGACTAGAGGGCACTCTCAGAGAGCAATGACTGTAAAACAAGGACTAGAGGGCACTCAGAGAGCAATGACTGTAAAACAAGGACTAGAGGGCACTCAGAGAGCAATGACTGTAAAACAAGGACTAGAGGGCACTCAGAGAGCAATGACTGTAAAACAAGGACTAGAGGGCACTCAGAGAGCAATGACTGTAAAACAAGGACTAGAGAGCACTCTCAGAGAGCAACGACTGTAAAACAAGGACAAGAGGGCACTCTCAGAGAGCAACGACTGTAAAACAAGGACTAGAGGGCACACAGAGAGCAATGACTGTAAAACAAGGACTAGAGAGCACTCAGAGAGCAATGACTCTAAAACAAGGACTAGAGGGCACTCAGAGAGCAACGACTGTAAAACAAGGACTAGAGAGCATTCTCAGAGAGCAATGACTGTAAACCAAGGACTAGAGAGAACTCAGAGAGCAATGACTGTAACTCAAGGACTAGAGAGCACTCAGAGAGCAATGACTGTAAAACAAGGACTAGAGGGCACTCAGAGAGCAATGACTGTAAAACAAGGACTAGAGGGCACTCAGAGAGCAATGACTGTAAAACAAGGACTAGAGGGCACTCAGAGAGCAATGACTGTAAAACAAGGACTAGAGGGCACTCTCAGAGAGCAACGACTGTAAAACAAGGACTAGAGAGCACGCTCAGAGAGCAATGACTGTAAAACAAGGACTAGAGAGCACTCTCAGAGAGCAACGACTGTAAAACAAGGACAAGAGGGCACTCTCAGAGAGCAACGACTGTAAAACAAGGACTAGAGGGCACACAGAGAGCAATGACTGTAAAACAAGGACTAGAGGGCACTCAGAGAGCAACGACTGTAAAACAAGGACTAGAGGGCACTCAGAGAGCAATGACTGTAAAACAAGGACTAGAGGGCACTCAGAGAGCAATGACTGTAAAACAAGGACTAGAGAGCACAGAGAGCAATGACTGTAAAACAAGGACTAGAGGGCACTCAGAGAGCAATGACTGTAAAACAAGGACTAGAGAGCACAGAGAGCAATGACTGTAAAACAAGGACTAGAGGGCACTCAGAGAGCAATGACTGTAAAACAAGGACTAGAGAGCACTCAGAGAGCAATGACTGTAAAACAAGGACTAGAGAGCACTCAGAGAGCAATGACTGTAAAACAAGGACTAGAGAGCACTCAGAGAGCAATGACTGTAAAACAAGGACTAGATGGCACTTTCAGAGAGCAATGACTGTAAAACAAGGACTAGAGGGCACTCTCAGAGAGCAATGACTGTAAAACAAGGACTAGAGGGCTCTCAGAGAGAAATGACTGTAAAACAAGGACTAGAGGGCACTTTCAGAGAGCAATGACTGTAAAATAAGGACTAGAGAGCACTCAGAGAGCAATGACTGTAAAACAAGGACTAGATGGCACTTTCAGAGAGAAATGACTGTAAAACAAGGACTAGAGAGCACTCAGAGAGCAATGACTGTAAAACAAGGACTAGAGAGCACTCTCAGAGAGCAACGACTGTAAAACAAGGACTAGAGAGCACAGAGAGCAATGACTGTAAAACAAGGACTAGAGAGCACAGAGAGCAATGACTGTAAAACAAGGACTAGAGGGCACTCAGAGAGCAACGACTGTAAAACAAGGACTAGAGGGCACTCAGAGAGCAATGGCTGTAAAACAAGGACTAGAGGGCACTCAGAGAGCAACGACTGTAAAACAAGGACTAGAGGGCACTCAGAGAGCAACGACTGTAAAACAAGGACTAGAGAGCACTCAGAGAGCAATGACTGTAAAACAAGGAATAGAGGGCACTCAGAGAGCAATGACTGTAAAACAAGGACTAGAGGGCACAGAGAGCAATGACTCTAAAACAAGGACTAGAGGGCACTCAGAGAGCAATGACTGTAAAACAAGGACTAGAGGGCACTCTCAGAGAGCAATGACTGTAAAACAAGGACTAGAGGGCACTCTCAGAGAGCAATGACTGTAAAACAAGGACTAGATGGCACTTTCAGAGAGCAATGACTGTAAAACAAGGACTAGAGAGCACTCTCAGAGAGCAATGACTGTAAAACAAGGACTAGAGGGCACTCAGAGAGCAATGACTGTAAAACAAGGACTAGAGGGCACTCAGATAGCAATGACTGTAAAACAAGGACTAGAGGGCACTCTCAGAGAGCAACGACTGTAAAACAAGGACTAGAGAGCACGCTCAGAGAGCAATGACTGTAAAACAAGGACTAGAGAGCACTCTCAGAGAGCAACGACTGTAAAACAAGAACAAGAGGGCACTCTCAGAGAGCAACGACTGTAAAACAAGGACTAGAGGGCACTCAGAGAGCAATGACTGTAAAACAAGGACTAGAGGGCACTCTCAGAGAGTAATGACTGTAAAACAAGGACTAGAGAGCACTCAGAGAGCATTGGCTGTAAAACAAGAACTAGAGAACTCAGAGAGCAACGACTGTAAAATAAGGACTAGAGGGCACTCAGAGAGCAATGACTGTAAAACAAGGACTAGAGGGCACACTCAGAGATCAATGACTGTAAAACAAGGAATAGAGAGCACTCGGAGAGCAATAACTGTAAAACAAGGACTAGAGGGCACTCTCAGAGAGCATTGGCTGTAAAACAAGGACTAGAGGGCACTCAGAAAGCAATGACTGTAAAACAAGGACTAGAGGGCACTCAGAGAGCAATGACTGTAAAACAAGGACTAGAGAGCACTCAAAGAGCAATGACTGTAAAACAAGGACTAGAGGGCACTCAGAGAGCAACGACTGTAAAACAAGGACTAGAGGGCACTCTCAGAGATCAATGACTGTAAAACAAGGACTAGAGGGCACTCAGAGAGCAATGACTGTAAAACAAGGACTAGAGAGCACTCAAAGAGCAATGACTGTAAAACAAGGACTAGAGGGCACTCAGAGAGCAATGACTGTAAAACAAGGACTAGAGAGCACTCAGAGAGCAATGACTGTAAAACAAGGACTAGAGGGCACTCTCAGAGAGCAATGAGTGTAAAACAAGGAATAGAGGGCACTCTCAGAGAGCAATGACTGTAAAACAAGGACAAGAGGGCACTCTCAGAGAGCAACGACTGTAAAACAAGGACTAGAGAGCACTCTCAGAGAGCAATGACTGTAAAACAAGGACTAGAGGGTACTCAGAGAGCAATGACTGTAACACTAGAGGGCACTCTCAGAGAGCAATGACTGTAAAACAAGGACTAGAGGGCACTCAGAGAGCAATGACTGTAAAACAAGGACTAGAGGGCACTCTCAGAGAGCAATGACTGTAAAACAAGGAATAGAGGGCACTCTCAGAGAGCAATGACTGTAAAACAAGGACAAGAGGGCACTCTCAGAGAGCAACGACTGTAAAACAAGGACTAGAGAGCACTCTCAGAGAGCAATGACTGTAAAACAAGGACTAGAGGGCACTCTCAGAGAGCAATGACTGTAAAACAAGGACTAGAGAGCACTCTCAGAGAGCAATGACTGTAAAACAAGGACAAGAGGGCACTCTCAGAGAGCAACGACTGTAAAACAAGGACTAGAGGGCACTCTCAGAGAGCAATGACTGTAAAACAAGGAATAGAGGGCACTCTCAGAGAGCAATGACTGTAAAACAAGGACTAGAGGGCACTCTCAGAGAGCATTGGCTGTAAAACAAGGACTAGAGAGCACTCTCAGAGAGCAATGACTGTAAAACAAGGACTAGAGGGCATTCTCAGAGAGCAATGACTGTAAAACAAGGACTAGAGGGCACTCAGAGAGCAATGACTGTAAAACAAGGACTAGAGGGCACTCTCAGAGAGCATTGGCTGTAAAACAAGGACTAGTGGGCACTCAGAGAGCAATGACTGTAAAACAAGGAATAGAGGGCACTCAGAGAGCAATGACTGTAAAACAAGGGCTAGAGGGCATTTAGAGAGCATTGGCTGTAAAACAAGGACTAGAGGGCACTCAGAGAGCAATGACTGTAAAACAAGGACTAGAGGGCACTGAGATCAAACCTCCACCAATGACGTACGCCACAATTTTTCTCTTCAGACTTCGTCTTTACTTAGGCCGATGACCCACAGTATAAAATCGCACTTTTGTGTTCACATAATGAACACATTTACGGAAAGCAATCAAATTCAAAATGTAGAGGGCTTGTTCAATAATGCATTTTGTACAAACCGGAGTAGAGGTACACGTGTATTTACTTTCTCTTTTTTTTTCAGCCAGTAAGTATGCTTAACTAGGTTTGTACACTTTGTCATGGTAGTTAAGTGACGTAATTATGGAGGAATATTTATACAATATCACACCGTTACAGAGTCTGAGATTTCCTCAGCCAGTTGACTGCGTAGTTTGAAAGTACAATACATACACATTGCAACGTCTCTCATTTTTCTGGTGTCATTACTGTCAAGAAATGTTGTCAGTTTCATGATGTACAGCTTAGCTCTATGTCGTGTCTACTGGAGAAAACAGTGAGCAAAAAGCATACCCTGCGTCATCAATAGTTTGACGTCATCAGGCGTCATCAATAGTTTGACGTCATCAACTTTATGACGTGCGATAAAATTTCTCTTTTTGGTTGTAATTATAAAAAAACCAGATAACAAATAACATCCAAAATTACATGGATTGTCCCTTGGGTAAAACCTTCACCTTCCACCAAATTTCATCATAATCAGTTTTGAACTTTTGGAGCTATTTCGCCGAATAACTAACCGATGGTAAAACATAACCTCCTTGGCGGAGGTACTTACTAGCGGAGGTACTTACTAGCGGTGGTACTTACTAGCGGAGGTACTTACTAGCGGTGGTACTTACTAGCGGTGGTACTTACTAGCGGAGGTACTTACTAGCGGTGGTACTTACTAGCGGTGGTACTTACTAGCGGTGGTACTTACTAGCGGAGGTACTTACTTGCGGTGGTTAGAGCAAAAGCAAGTTCAAAATAGATTTCTCTAGTTATTCTGCCTACAGTATGAGTCGCTTAGGGAGACGTGGTGTGTCTATTCTTCTCATCCTCAAGGGTTGTAATCAATACATCATTCACACACAGGTTTCTAACCACTTTAAGGCAGCAGTATTCTATTGCCATGATTGTTATGATGTTATTTATAGCTTTATTTTCAAATGAGCGACTTTTTTGGAAATTATCTCCCTTGCCGCCGCTTGGCGGCGCGTCGGCTCCAAGGGGCTTGGTTGGTACACAGGACAAGTTCTTTCGCGTAGATTAGACCTGAGTGTTCGAGGTTTTTTAATTGTTTTCTTGCTGTCGCTTTCAAATCTGTTCACAGTACTAGGCTGGCTGGTTTACTTAGATGTGATTTTTTTTAATGCGTGCTAGCTGATATTAGGTTTAGAGCTTGAATTTTCAATGATATTACGCTTACAACTCCAGTGTTCGAACCAATGAAAACCACGGAAAGAGATGGCCGTTTCGTTCCTTGCATCTCATTGGCCAGCTTGTCATGAGGTCAGCCTGATCACGCGCTGACCTCATGACAGTTGTAAGCGGAAAAAGCGAGTTGTAAGCGTAGATGTGATTTTTTTAATGCGTGCTAACTGATATTAGGTTTAAAGCTTGAATTTTCTATGATATTACGCTTACAACTCGCTTTTTCCGCTTACAACTGTCATGAGGTCAGCGCGTGATCAGGCTGACCTCATGACAAGCTGGCCAATGAGATGCAAGGAACGAAACGGCCATCTCTTTCCGTGGTTTTCATTGGTTCGAACACTGGAGTTGTAAGCGTAATATCATTGAAAATTCAAGCTCTAAACCTAATATCAGCTAGCACGCATTAAAAAAAATCACATCTAAGTAAACCAGCCAGCCTAGTACTGTGAACAGATTTGAAAGCGACAGCAAGAAAACAATTAAAAAACCTGGAACACTCAGGTCTAATCTACGCGAAAGAACTTGTCTTGTGTACCAACCAAGCCCCTTGGAGCCGACGCGCCGCCAAGCGGCGGCAAGGGAGATAATTTCCAAAAAAGTCGCTCATTGAGCTATGAATATACATGCATGTATTTTTGAATAGATCTCGTCAAAAGTACGGCTTGTAAATGAATTGTGAAAATCAGATCAATAAACTCGCTGCTATTGGTCAAAATTGATTACAGTTTTTAGACAAATTTTTCAAAATGCAGAAGAGCTAACAATATGGAGTTTTGAACACATATCATGTGCACTTTTAAAATGTCGTGAATCATTACCTTACTCGTCCAATTACTTGAATTTTTTCTCATTAAACTTTCTGCTACACAAACTAGAAAAGTTCTAATTACGTATCAATGATCATGTAAATTGATCACTGCACACGGTATGACGGAATCTGTGTGAAACATGCGCACACATTTTCATGGCAACTGGATCAATACCAGGGCAGAGGTCATGCTGAGAAATGTGGAACCGACCCGACAGAATCGGTTTTGACTTCATCAAGTGTGATCACGCATCATAGACTAGAGTGAGTTACATTGCGCCCTGAGTAACGTAGTAAGTTAATTGAGGGGTCTTGCTGTCCATTTTGAGATCTTCATCAAGTGTGATCACGCATCATAGACTAGAGTGAGTTACATTGCGCCCTAAGTAACGTAGTAAGTTAATTGAGGGGTCTTGACGTCCATTAGACTAGAGTGAGTTACATTGCGCCCTAAGTAACGTAGTAAGTTAATTGAGGGGTCTTGACGTCCATTAGACTAGAGTGAGTTACATTGCGCCCTAAGTAACGTAGTAAGTTAATTGAGGGGTCTTGACGTCCATTAGACTAGAGTGAGTTACATTGCGCCCTAAGTAACGTAGTAAGTTAATTGAGGGGTCTTGACGTCCATTTTGAGATCTTCATCAAGTGTGATCACGCATCATAGACTAGAGTGAGTTACATTGCGCCCTAAGTAACGTAGTAAGTTAATTGAGGGGTCTTGACGTCCATTAGACTAGAGTGAGTTACATTGCGCCCTAAGTAACGTAGTAAGTTAATTGAGGGGTCTTGACGTCCATTTTGAGATCTTCATCAAGTGTGATCACGCATCATAGACTAGAGTGAGTTACATTGCGCCCTAAGTAACGTAGTAAGTTAATTGAGGGGTCTTGACGTCCATTAGACTAGAGTGAGTTACATTGCGCCCTAAGTAACGTAGTAAGTTAATTGAGGGGTCTTGATGTCCAT
>JAWQFJ010002736.1:0-7500 GCA_034096865.1 Theodoxus fluviatilis | reverse complement strand
TAGTAATTACCTCCCTTGTCTGTAGTTCCAATCGCCAACGATAGGGGGCGCACCAGCGGCACTTATGGGACGCCAGGTTCCCAGCCGTCGGCAAGGGAGCTAACTATATTCTGACTGGCAGTAAAGGGGGCGCTTTGAACTGCAGCATTCGCTGACGGTTTTGGGTGTGGGGACATGTGAACGGCCATTACAAAACAAGTCCCAACTCTTTTGTGTTTGGAGATGCAAATAGTTTCGAAGGACTGTGACAAAATCCCATGGACGTTATTCACGCAGCGGCCATTTTGAAATCGAAAACGAGACGAGGGTGGCAAAATTTAATGGCGTCCAGCGTCTATGGCGAAAGCGAAGGCTTCATCATTACATAGACACTGCTGTGTTCCTTATTGCAAGAACGATGATCGATACGACGAGAACTCCAGACTCAGAGACTGTCCTTTTTCAAATTCCCCACAGACAAGAAGCAGAAGAAACTATGGATCTGGAAGATTCGGCGTGATCCTGGCAAAAAATTCAAGGTAACAAGAGCTTAGTTAGATCTAGGTATTGAATATAGCCATTATAGGTACGTGAGAAAGACGTGTGGGAACGCCGGCTGCACGCTCTCTCTCGCTTGTGACCTATTTTGGCTTCACGCGCAGCGGGTCTTGTTGTGGCTACGTGTTTCGTTCTATAAATAAAGGCCTATGAGAAGAACAGACTGCTCGCGCGAATGTTTGTGCGCACGACTGCATGTGTATGCGCGCACACACTGATGTCTGAGAGCGTGTGTGCGTTCCTGCGTGTGAGCCCTGGAAGGAAGCAAAACATACCTTTCCAGACAGATATGCACGTAGTAACATTTCTCGGCCCATCTGGTCAGCTTCATGTGAGGTCCACTTCTCTTAATCTGAGTACCTGGAACTGATGAACCCCTTGCTCAATTCAGTTATAGATCTGAGTACCTGGAACTGATGAGCCCCTTGCTCAATTCAGTTATAGATCTGAGTACCTGGAACTGATGGACCCCTTGCTCAATTCAGTTATAGATCCGAGTAGCTGGAACTGATGAACCCCTTGCTCAATTCAGTTATAGACCTGAGTACCTGGAACAGATGAACCCCTTGCTCAATTCAGTTATAGATCTACAGAAGCCTCGACGGTCGATTTCTGGGCCACCTCAGTTGAATGAGGTGTACAATGAAAGTTCCGTAGACTTTTTTTCTAATAGTCTTTCATACGTGTGGTGTCATTGGGTGTTTGGAGAAACAGTTTCTCAACCTCCTCAGTTGTATGAGGTTGTAGATCAGCCACCTCAGTTGTATGAGGTTGTAAATCAGCCACCTCAGTTGTATGAGGTTGTAAATCAGCCACCTCAGTTGTATGAGGTTGTAAATCAGCCACCTCAGTTGTATGAGGTTGTAAATCAGCCACCTCAGTTGTATGAGGTTGTAAATCAACGTTCTCAGTTGTATGACGTTGTAAATCAGCCACCTCAGTTGTATGAGGTTGGAAATCAGCCACCTCAGTTGTATGAGGTTGGAAATCAGCCACCTCAGTTGTATGACGTTGTAAATCAGCCACCTCAGTTGTATGACGTTGTAAATCAGCCACCTCAGTTGTATGAGGTTGGAAATCAGCCACCTCAGTTGTATGAGGTTGTAAATCAGCCACCTCAGTTGTATGGCGTTGTAAATCAGCCACCTCAGTTGTATGACGTTGTAAATCAGCCACCTCAGTTGTATGGCGTTGTAGATCAGCCACCTCAGTTGTATGAGGTTGGAAATCAGCCACCTCAGTTGTATGAGGTTGTAAATCAGCCACCTCAGTTGTATGACGTTGTAAATCAGCCACCTCAGTTGTATGAGGTTGGAAATCAGCCACCTCAGTTGTATGAGGTTGTAAATCAGCCACCTCAGTTGTATGACGTAACTCAGCCATCTCAGTTGTATGACGTAAATCAGCCACCTCAGTTGTATGAGGTTGTAAATCAGCCACCTCAGTTGTATGAGGTTGTAAATCAGCCACCTCAGTTGTATGAGGTTGTAAATCAGCCATTTCAGTTGTGTGAGGTTGTAAATCAGCCACCTCAGTTGTATGAGGTTGTAAATCAGCCACCTCAGTTGTATGAGGTTGTAAATCAGCCACCTCAGTTGTATGAGGTTGTAAATCAGCCACCTCAGTTGTATGACGTTGTAAATCAGCCACCTCAGTTGTATGAGGTTGTAAATCAGCCACCTCAGTTGTATGAGGTTGTAAATCAGCCACCTCAGTTGTATGAGGTTGTAAATCAGCCACCTCAGTTGTATGAGGTTGTAAATCAGCCACCTCAGTTGTATGACGTTGTAAATCAGCCACCTCAGTTGTATGACGTTGTAAATCAGCCACCTCAGTTGTATGACGTAAATCAGCCACCTCAGTTGTATGACGTTGTAAATCAGCCACCTCAGTTGTATGACGTTGTAAATCAGCCACCTCAGTTGTATGAGGTTGTAAATCAGCCACCTCAGTTGTATGAGGTTGTAAATCAGCCACCTCAGTTGTATGAGGTTGTAAATCAGCCACCTCAGTTGTATGACGTAAATCAGCCACCTCAGTTGTATGAGGTTGTAAATCAGCCACCTCAGTTGTATGAGGTTGTAAATCAGCCACCTCAGTTGTATGAGGTTGTAAATCAGCCACCTCAGTTGTATGAGGTTGTAAATCAGCCACCTCAGTTGTATGAGGTTGTAAATCAGCCACCTCAGTTGTATGAGGTAAATCAGCCACCTCAGTTGTATGAGTTGTAAATCAGCCACCTCAGTTGTATGAGGTTGTAAATCAGCCACCTCAGTTGTATGAGGTAAATCAGCCACCTCAGTTGTATGACGTTGAAATCAGCCACCTCAGTTGTATGAGGTTGTAAATCAGTCACCTCAGTTGTATGAGGTTGTAAATCAGCCACCTCAGTTGTATGAGGTAAATCAGCCACCTCAGTTGTATGAGGTTGTAAATCAGCCACCTCAGTTGTATGAGGTTGTAAATCAGCCACCTCAGTTGTATGAGGTTGTAAATCAGCCACCTCAGTTGTATGAGGTTGTAAATCAGCCACCTCAGTTGTATGACGTTGTAAATCAGCCACCTCAGTTGTATGAGGTTGTAAATCAGCCACCTCAGTTGTATGACGTTGTAAATCAGCCACCTCAGTTGTATGACGTAACTCAGCCACCTCAGTTGTATGATGTAAATCAGCCACCTCAGTTGTATGACGTAAATCAGCCACCTCAGTTGTATGACGTAAATCAGCCACCTCAGTTGTATGAGGTTGTAAATCAGCCACCTCAGTTGTATGACGTAAATCAGCCACCTCAGTTGTATGAGGTTGTAAATCTGCCACCTCAGTTGTATGACGTAAATCAGCCACCTCAGTTGTATGAGGTGTAAATCAGCCACCTCAGTTGTATGACGTGTAAATCAGCCACCTCAGTTGTATGACGTTGTAAATCAGCCACCTCAGTTGTATGAGGTTGTAAATCAGCCACCTCAGTTGTATGACGTAAATCAGCCACCTCAGTTGTATGACGTTGTAAATCAGCCACCTCAGTTGTATGAGGTTGTAAATCAGCCACCTCAGTTGTATGACGTAAATCAGCCACCTCAGTTGTATGACGTTGTAAATCAGCCACCTCAGTTGTATGAGGTTGTAAATCAGCCACCTCAGTTGTATGACGTAAATCAGCCACCTCAGTTGTATGATGTAAATCAGCCACCTCAGTTGTATGAGGTTGTAAATCAGCCACCTCAGTTGTATGACGTAAATCAGCCACCTCAGTTGTATGACGTAAATCAGCCACCTCAGTTGTATGACGTAAATCAGCCACCTCAGTTGTATGACGTAAATCAGCCACCTCAGTTGTATGACGTAAATCAGCCACCTCAGTTGTATGACGTAAATCAGCCACCTCAGTTGTATGACGTTGTAAATCAGCCACCTCAGTTGTATGAGGTTGTAAATCAGCCACCTCAGTTGTATGAGGTTGTAAATCAGCCACCTCAGTTGTATGACGTTGTAAATCAGCCACCTCAGTTGTATGACGTTGTAAATCAGCCACCTCAGTTGTATGAGGTTGTAAATCAGCCACCTCAGTTGTATGACGTTGTAAATCAGCCACCTCAGTTGTATGAGGTTGTAAATCAGCCACCTCAGTTGTATGAGGTTGTAAATCAGCCACCTCAGTTGTATGAGATTGTAAATCAGCCACCTCAGTTGTATGACGGGTAAATCAGCCACCTCAGTTGTATGACGTAAATCAGCCACCTCAGTTGTATGAGATTGTAAATCAGCCACCTCAGTTGTATGAGGTTGTAAATCAGCCACCTCAGTTGTATGAGGTTGTAAATCAGCCACCTCAGTTGTATGACGTTGTAAATCAGCCACCTCAGTTGTATGACGTAAATCAGCCACCTCAGTTGTATGAGGTTGTAAATCAGCCACCTCAGTTGTATGACGTAAATCAGCCACCTCAGTTGTATGACGTTGTAAATCAGCCACCTCAGTTGTATGAGGTTGTAAATCAGCCACCTCAGTTGTATGACGTTGTAAATCAGCCACCTCAGTTGTATGAGGTTGTAAATCAGCCACCTCAGTTGTATGAGGTTGTAAATCAGCCACCTCAGTTGTATGACGTAAATCAGCCACCTCAGTTGTATGAGTTGTAAATCAGCCACCTCAGTTGTATGACGTTAAATCAGCCACCTCAGTTGTATGAGGTTGTAAATCAGCCACCTCAGTTGTATGAGTTGTAAATCAGCCTACTCAGTTGTATGACGTTGTAAATCAGCCACCTCAGTTGTATGACGTAAATCAGCCACCTCAGTTGTATGAGGTTGTAAATCAGCCACCTCAGTTGTATGACGTAAATCAGCCACCTCAGTTGTATGACGTTGTAAATCAGCCACCTCAGTTGTATGAGGTTGTAAATCAGCCACCTCAGTTGTATGACGTTGTAAATCAGCCACCTCAGTTGTATGAGGTTGTAAATCAGCCACCTCAGTTGTATGAGGTTGTAAATCAGCCACCTCAGTTGTATGACGTAAATCAGCCACCTCAGTTGTATGACGTAAATCAGCCACCTCAGTTGTATGACGTAAATCAGCCACCTCAGTTGTATGACGTAAATCAGCCACCTCAGTTGTATGACGTTGTAAATCAGCCACCTCAGTTGTATGACGTTGTAAATCAGCCACCTCAGTTGTATGAGGTTGTAAATCAGCCACCTCAGTTGTATGAGGTTGTAAATCAGCCACCTCAGTTGTATGACGTTGTAAATCAGCCACCTCAGTTGTATGACGTAAATCAGCCACCTCAGTTGTATGAGCGTTGTAAATCAGCCACCTCAGTTGTATGGCGTTGTAAATCAGCCACCTCAGTTGTATGAGGTTGTAAATCAGCCACCTCAGTTGTATGAGGTTGTAAATCGGCCACCTCAGTTGTATGAGGTTGTAAATCAGCCACCTCAGTTGTATGACGTTGTAAATCAGCCACCTCAGTTGTATGAGGTTGTAAATCAGCCACCTCAGTTGTATGAGGTTGGAAATCAGCCACCTCAGTTGTATGAGGTTGTAAATCAGCCACCTCAGTTGTATGAGGTTGGAAATCAGCCACCTCAGTTGTATGAGGTTGGAAATCAGCCACCTCAGTTGTATGAGGTTGTAAATCAGCCACCTCAGTTGTATGAGGTTGTAAATCAGCCACCTCAGTTGTATGAGGTTGTAAATCAGCCACCTCAGTTATATGGCGTTGTAAATCAGCCACCTCAGTTATATGGCGTTGTAAATCAGCCACCTCAGTTGTATGAGGTTGTAGATCAGCCACCTCAGTTGTATGAGGTTGGAAATCAGCCACCTCAGTTGTATGAGGTTGTAAATCAGCCACCTCAGTTGTATGAGGTTGGAAATCAGCCACCTCAGTTGTATGAGGTTGTAGATCAGCCACCTCAGTTGTATGAGGTTGTAAATCAGCCACCTCAGTTGTATGAGGTTGTAGATCAGCCACCTCAGTTGTATGAGGTTGTAAATCAGCCACCTCAGTTGTATGAGGTTGTAAATCAGCCACCTCAGTTGTATGAGGTTGTAAATCAGCCACCTCAGTTGTATGAGGTTGTAGATCAGCCACCTCAGTTGTATGAGGTTGTAAATCATCCTCCTCAGTTGTATGAGGTTGTAAATCAGCCACCTCAGTTGTATGAGGTTGTAAATCAGCCACCTCAGTTGTATGAGGTTGTAAATCAGCCACCTCAGTTGTATGAGGTTGTACAATGGAAATCCTGTAGGCTCTCTTTCTACTAATCCTTCACATATCTGGTGACAGGTGTGTGTGGAAAAACAACTCATCAAGGAAACACAGACTCCTAGTGGAGTCAGTCCACAGTTGCTGCCAGGTTTGGCACTCACGTCAGAGCTGGCCTCTACACCAGAGAGAGGTTACCTTGCAATCCTTCCTGTCTCGCCACTCCCCGCACCATCTGCCATTCACTTATCACTCCGTCAATTCCGACTTCCCCTGACTGCCGCTGTGGACGTGTAATGATTTTCCGCACCGTCTGCACGTTTGCCATCTGATGGCATCTTCAATGCTGCCTTGCACGTGTATATGCTGTTTGTATATGATTGCATTTATGGTATCCGTATGTCAGCGCGCATGTACACACACACACACACACACACACACACACACACACACACACACACACACACACACACACACCAAACACCCCCCCTCCCCTCCTCGCAAACACACAAACTCACACGCAACATACACAGAAACACACACACACACACACACACACAAACTCACACACACACACACACACACACACACACGCAACATACACACACACACACACACACTGACACAGACACACACACACACACACACACACACACACACACACACACACTCACACAGACACACACACACATCACAACAATCCCACCCCAAATGCCGCCATCCAAATGATTGATTTCTAACGATCTGCCAAGTGTCGGGGCAGGCAAAACTCACTTCAAATCTCCAAACCAAAGAAAGCATCGAAGACTCATACAAAAACACCATCCAGGACTTGGACCGCCCGAGACAAGTGGTGGTTCCAGAATCGGCCCTGGATCTGATGGCCTCGGGAACTCTTGACTCAGTTTACGCCAGAGAAAAACCCGGCTGCTGGCAAGCTTGGGCACAGGAGAGAGAATCAATGGAAATCCTGACGGAGGTCCTGCAGAGACCTTTCCAACCATCACACCGTGGAAGTTGACCAACGTCTCCCACGTCAAGACTGACAGACACCAGGATGGACGAACGGATGGACGAACGGATGGACGAACGGATGGACGCACAAAGACATAAAGACACACAGAGATATACGCGTATAAAGTAAACGTGGATGAAGATGCTATGTTTGAAATCTTTTAGGAGGAGGAGGAGGAGGAGGAGGAGGAGGAGGAGGAGGAGGAGGAGGAGGAGGAGGAGGAGGAGGAGGAGGAGGA
>JAWQFJ010002735.1:55000-58138 GCA_034096865.1 Theodoxus fluviatilis | reverse complement strand
TGTATGAGTGTATATATATTAATTTGACGCTGAGTAAAGGCTTGTTTGTTTGCTCGTTCGTTTGATCCTAATATATATATATATATATATATATATATATATATATATATATATATATATATATGTGTGTGTGTGTGTGTGTGTGCATGTGTGTGTGTGTGAGAGTGCATGTGTGTGTGTGCGCGTATATGTGTGTGTGTGCATGTGAGTGTGCGTGCGTGCATGTGTGTGTGTGTGTGTCTGTGTGTGTGTGTGTGTGTCTGTGTCTGCATCTGAGTATGTATGTACGTGCTGCGGGCAGATAATGGGCGAATTGCAGCAACTCGCACAAGCCGTCAAGGACACGTTGCCTCTCCCTGCCTGTTGTAAAAGCCCGCCGTGTGCTGCTGGCCTCCACTCCGCGTCGGCAGCGACAGGTAAGTGCACGCTGGAGGCACGACTCCATGGCGGCCAGGCTGTCGCTTTCCCTTCCAAATCCCTGTGTTCCAGTTGCCTTTTGTCGGGCCTGCCCGAGTAAACACTCCGCCCCTCAGCGCGGAACGTTTTTCTACCTGCATCGCTCAAGCATTACAAGGACGCAGTGCGTCGGTTTGAATCTCGCTGTACCTGTAGTCGTGCCTGTGGATTTCAGAGATCTAACTGGGATTTTTTTGGCAAGTCGTGAACTCTTCCTGCCTCTGTGTTGAACTCTTCTCAGATAATTGTCACAATTTCCTTGAGAGATACCGGTTGGACGAGTGACAACATCTGCACTTTACCATCTTTCTAGGTTTTCTTAGATAAAATGAGATAAATGGACTTTAACGGCCTTTCAGCCTATGCAGGTTATGTAACACCATATATCACAAACACATCCAGAGTAACGAGCAAGTCAAATCTCTATTTCCACAGTTATTCGTCTCTCACTGATCGCATGGGAAGAGGCCATGGGGCTATTCTTACCCCCATTCCACGGCGGTGTGTGGTTAGGAATAGTTAGCAGAGTAAACTAGGACACAACCCACCCCAGCCATGATTTCAATCGAAGACTAGGTGAGAAACATTAGTTTTCACACCACATATCCGAGAAACACTTTGTGGTCTTTCATCATTGCTGGGAATCATGCGTCGAGTCTATACGATTTAGAGGGTGTCAGAGCGGAAGGCTGTTGCCTGGTACGAATGTAGTAGTTTTCATATGGTAATTAAGAGTGAAATGTTACAGCCCATCAGCCTGTGTAGCCGTAATATTGCACAGTTGATAAGAGAATATTCGAGTGACTCCTTTAATCATTGAAACACTCCGAAGCAACATTCACTCCAAGCGGAGGGTTGAAATCCAAATTCATCGTGATTATCCAGGCGTCTTGTTTTGAAAAAGTTGATGTCTCTACAGAAAAAGACTTTGTCGGTCAAAGGATCAAACGTATGGCGTTCTCACACAGCTTTCTTGAAGTATGTGGGTCTGCCTTCAGCTGTTTCCTCCATAGAAATTCAAACATGGAATGAGAAGGTATGATGGGGAGGATGCAGGAGGAAGAGGCGGTGGGTGGGTAAGGTGTCAATAGCTGGTTGAGCTGAGTGGGTTAGGGATGTGGAAAACGAGGGGATGTTTAAAATAATGAACACATCCATAGGAGGCTTTTCTGATCTGTCCTGTGTCTCGTCACCAAGACAGCAGAACTGAATTAAAACCTCCAATTCTGCGGGACTCTGCAATTTATTTGGGCGGATTTTGCACCCAAAAAAATCCTGTAATTTCATTGCCCTACATTATGACACTGACAGCTTTGTTTTTCAATCTTGACAGACCCGAGCAAACTGACGCAAATCTCAAGCTCACCACAACTGCCCTTGAGAAGTCCAATGGGAATGCAAATGCGGACAAAGTAATGAAAAGGGAGGCACGATTGAGGATAGGAATAAAGAAGACGAAAATGGAAGATTTAAATACCACACCTTTGCATCCGTGCGAAGGTTATGACGCTGTGAGGGGTGGGATAGGGTGAAGATGAGGTTGAGGGGAGGGGGTGGGGGTGGGGCTGATGTGGAATGAGGCTAGGAGGTGGGAGTTGCTTTGGGAGAAGGGTAAAATGGTTCCCCCAAAGGGTGCACACTTTACCGAGATGTCAAATCAGGCCAGAGCAAGTAAATCCAGGAACACGCCCTCTAGTGATGATTACTGTGTATGTCACGTGATTTCAGCTTGCCTAATCTCTGTACTGGTTGGAGGGATTTTGAAATGGCCCGCGAAAATCTCGTAGTTTCTATTGGAACAGCGCGAAGCGATGTCAATGTGACAAGACAGACGGGCAATGTACATTTTCCAAGAAGGAAAGAAAGTAGACTAGAATTAAACTGGTGGAATGAAGATAAGAAGTATTCATTACAACTTCGTAAGAAAAAGGTACTCATACGTGTGGGGAAGATTTGATGTTTAGAGATACAAGATGAGTGACACCTGTATCTTTAAATTAAGCAGCATGTGTGCAGTATACAGCAATACGCTCGTATTTCTTAACATCCTGATGCAAATACTCCTGCGACTGCATTTTGCATGCACGCACACACACATACACGCGCGCGCGCGAGCGCACACGAAACAAAACCTATCGCAATCACAGTGCAACGTGTGCTCATTTCCGTTTTAAATGTATTTGGTAAGATTTTCCATTTACTCATTACAATATGATAGTGCAGTTGGACTTAAACCTGACTTGTAAGAACAAGGAACATTTTCGTGGCTTATTCACGACGATGCACTTTTGTATCGGTTCACATCAGCATCAGCCAAAGCACTCATCACGAATGTGGTTTTCCCCCGAGAAGAACATTTACAAGATGTGAACTGCTGGTTTACATCCTGTTTTCGCTCCAGGTTTCTGATTTAAGTTTCTCACGTCTCCTCCAGTTCTCAAAGTTGATGCTTTTTCACACTCACACACGGAAAACATTTCCCCCTGCATGATTTTGACTCATGACTGACATAATTCCTCATGAAATTTCATCGCATGTCAGATTTGAGCCGCATGTTTCACAGTCAGAGAGAGAGAGAGAGAGAGAGAGAGAGAGAGAGCAAACGAACGAACGAACGAACGAACTTTATGTTACAAGGGTAGTGAATTAGGCAGTAGTGCCTTTCTTACATTCAGCCCTTGA
>JAWQFJ010002735.1:42500-50000 GCA_034096865.1 Theodoxus fluviatilis | reverse complement strand
GAAGCATCGCATGAAAGTCTGTTGTAATTGAATATGTTGACGATGGCATCAAGCAATGGAGGTATTGGACGTGATTATCGGCTCGATTAGACGTGCTTAAATCATGCAAATGGTTGAATGAATGAATTTGGAAATGACAATGAGCTCAGCACTGGTCAGCACTGGAACACGTATTGAAAGAGTGTTGTCAGCACATGCAGTTCTTGCAGTCTTTCGTTGAAGCCCCTTTAATCATGTACACGTATAATGATTCTATTCATTTAAACTGGCATGAAACGGCGGTGGCATAAACATTACCGACTAGATAATCCGGCATGGATTGTTAAACATGTGTCACCGTCACTTTTCGAAAAGCAAGCATTTTATATGGCAAGATTTGTCGCCGCTGTAAATAAGCTTCTAACATCATCTGGAAGTCTGGAGCTGTCAGTGGCCTGATCGACCGTTTGAAGTGCTGTGATTGACGAACGTTTCTGGAAGGCGACAGGCGCAAGTGTGTGCAGGAATCGAATAAAGTGTTGCCTTCGACGTGCTGAAAGTTGACTGACGCGTGTGGAAAACGATTGGAGCAAGACCTCAAGCCTGTCGTTACTGTCAGCAGAACAGATGTCTCTCGCGAAGGAGTTGCAAGCTATTTTTGAAAAAGGGAAAGAAATTAGTGTGATCTTCCATAACCCATGTCATGTTCCAATCCCGCAGCCAGCTAAGTTCCTCACACCTTATCCACTCCACTTTTATTCTGAACCCACACCGCAGACCTCGCAGACCCCCCACCCACACCTCCCACCCCACACACCCCAACCCCCACCCCACGCCCCACTCCCTACCCCCACCCTCAAGTTTTATCCCAACTCCACTCCAGCTTCGATCTCCACGTTTTCCCTACCTCTTTTTTTTCCTTTGATTGCTTCTTCCCCTCGAAAGCACACTTCACACAGCCGTGTAAAGTGTTGTCATATCCCTCTCCTTCCCCGCTAGAACATTTTACACCCTCTCAACACACTGCTCATTCAATGCGGGGAGAAAAGTACTGACTAGGCTATATTGCAGACGTTGAGGAAATGGTTGCTTTCGCGATGAACTGGAGAGGTGGAAAGTATAGATCTCTTTTCATGGACAGAGTTCCATCTTGGTGAATGAATGTCTTGGGGACCGTTTCACCGTAACCTTCGATATGTAGCGCACGTCTGTACTAGCGAATGAAAATAATGTACATGCTCCAATTTGTTGGGATTAGGGTGCGATAAAGGCCGGCCCACATCGTGCAACAAAACAGTTTTTGTCTCATGAAATACGTTTCCTCGCATGCGAGCAGATATTTAAGTGAAATGTTGATTTCCTAAAAATGATTTCACCGTTTGGGGTCGGTTCTCTTCTCCCTGTATATCTCTAAACCATTATTTTCTGCTCCTCAGCCAATAGGAACGCTCCTTACCTTTCAGCCGTCGCTCTGATTCTCACACAAGTTAACAATGTCTGCCATTTTTCCTTCGGTTCTTCGGTTCATTTGTGAAATTACTGACACACATACAATGATACTACAACCAAATGACTGTATTGCTTTCTCAGAACTATATGTAGAAAACATCAATAGTTCATTTCATTCGTTACATCATTCAAATTGAGATGTGCGAGTCAGACATGGCATCTCGTGTAGCTGTGAGGTTCAAGGAGTTTCCCCATGTGCAAACCCCCCACCCCCCCACCCACCCCCATCCATCCCCACCCCACCACCCACCCACCCACCCATTCCCACCCCCACTACCCACCCACCCGTCCCCACCCCCACCCCAAAGTTTCTGGATCAGAGATACAGAAATAACGTGTTTCTGTTTCACCGTCAGCGGCGGCCTAAAATATACAGAGCGTAATAAGGTAGCACAAATTTAATTAATCTGCACATGCACTGCAGCATTGAGTTAGGTTGTGTCACTTCAATCTCACAAACGTCAGAACTCCAAAAGGATTTTTCTGAATTATTTTTGTGTTTCAAATTAAATTCAGATGATTTCCGTGTGATAGAAACCCTGCCAGAGTTTGTGATGTCACTCTAATTTGACTCGCGTAGACCCGTAAATCATTGCATCAGGATAGATTATTATCAGAAACGGGTCTTTGGTTTTCCTGTACTCAGTCATACGAGTTTCGCCAGCTTAACCCATCAGTGTGCGTGTGTGTGTGTGTGTGTGTGTGTGTGTGTGTGTGTGTGTGTGTGTGTGTTTGTGTGTGTGTGTGTGTGTGTATGTGCATGTGTGTGTGTTTGTGTTTGGTTTGTGTGTGTGTTTGTGTGCGTGATTGTATGTGTGTGTGTGTGTGTGTGTGTGTGTGTGTGTGTGTGTGTGTGTGTGTGTGTGTGTGTGTGTGTGTGTGTGTGTGTGTGTGTGTGTGTGTGATTTAAAAAATTAAATATAAAAAAAACTTTTAAAAAAATGTTTTTGTGTAGAAAAACATTGAAACTTCAATCGGCTCATTTGCATCCTGTCCGTCTGTTTCTAAGCAAACTATGACCAGTCCAAGCAAACGGCAAAAAGGATGGTCGGGGAAGCGGGGAGGAGATGGGGAGATAAAAAATGGATAGTGGGGGAGATACAAAGGGCGGGGAGGGAGGGGAGAGGGGGAAGGGGTTAGAGGGAAGGGGAGAGGGAGACTGGGGATGGGCGGATAAGAAGACGCGTGAAAGTCACCCATACACTCACTCACCAGGTGTCTCAGCCTGTTTGCGGGAAAGAAACAGCGAGTAGGCTTAGGTTATTCCTGCTTTCAGCACAGAGTTGATAGAAACAAGCGCGAAATTTTCTAAGAAGCGTTCGAGGGAAGCGATTATGTGGGAAGATGACGATGGTGGTGGTGGTGGTGGTGGTGGTGGTGGTGGTGGTGGTGGTGGTGGTGGTGGTGGTGGTGGTGGTGGTGGTGACGACGAGGCTGAGTTTGTTGGGAGAGCGTGCGCGTGTTCCAAATGCGGGGCGGAAGCTCACAAAATTTGCATGCAAATCGCCAACCAATGGAATTGCGACAAGTCGTTTCACATCTTGATTCCCAAGTCACCCGTCACCTGGGTGATTCGTTTGCTGAAATACTGAAATTCCAAGTAAAAGAACGCCATATTGACAGAAGGTGAGTCATTCTTGTTTGGTTTTCGTTTTCGTTTTCACCTGAATGTTTGGTTTTGCGAAAAATGTAGTGCACGAAGACGGTTGAACGTGAAAACTTCTTGTAGTTTCACTGACAACCAGTAACCTATTGACTTTCTTGTCTTTTTTCCCCCGAAGTGTTCATCGTTCGCAACAACGTCGCATCGCTGTACAAAGTGCATTTTCTCCCATTTTGGCGAAATAAAACCACAAGTTGATTGCTCCAATCATATTGAGTTGTATATCTTTAGTTTCTTATTCAGAATGCCAAGGGAAAAAGTGTATCGATACCATAGCGAGAAAATGTATTTTTGAGGGGGGGAAAGGCTAGTGACATTGTTATTCTGTATTTCGACACTCTCAGTCCTTAACTTTGAATCATGGCTATTATTAGGTGGGTTGAATCACGGATCTGAAACACGATGGACGACATGGCGTGGTTTGGGACGGCAGAGAGGGCAATGTCAATGCACTTGGAGGCCCTCCTCCGTATTCCTGGCAGGCAGAGCTCTTGGCGTGGGCACTCCAGTGCCACCACATCTTGTGTGTGAGACAGGCAGCCCAAGTGCAGGCATCAGCTGTGACTTGCAGCCTGGCTCTCTGCAGCGCAAGTGTTGTATTCTTTCCTTCCTTTTCATGGTATGTAATACGTTTCCGATGGTCCGCATTTTCAAATTGGCAAAACAATGTATTGGCAAGTTTCAAAATATTCTCCTCCACCCTTTCCCCCCGTCTCTTTCTATATCTCTTTCCTTCTTTCTCTGTCTCTGTCTTTGTCTCTCTCTCTCTTTCTCTCTCTCTCTTTCTCTCTCTCTCTTTTTCTCTCTCTTTCTCTCTCTCTCTCTCTTTCTCTCTCTCTCTGTCTCTTTCTCTCTCTTTCTTTCCCTTTTTCATTCTCTCTCTCTCTCTCTCTCTCTCTCTCTCTCTCTCTCTCTCTCTCCTCTCTCTCCTTTCTTGAATCATTTAGTCTCGACCTTCGTTACTGCCTTTGCCCATCTGACATCATTCAGTTTATTCCATTCTGCCACACCCCGTTATTCAGTGCCTGAATCTCATCCACTCATGTCGGACTGAATTGCCCCGCAATGCTTCACTCAGTCTTCTCTGCCATGCTTGCAACCCTACTCGGAAATGTGTATTTCTATTTGCTTCTATTGTATCTGCATTTTGCCGTATCTGAAATGTATTCTTATTCTGCCGTCTGCAATTTGCGTTCTCTGCATACATTTTCTCTCTCTCTTTCTTTTCTATCCCCCATGTCTCCGTCCCCTTCTCTGTTGTTCTGAAGACTAGTTCCTCTGTTCTTAACCTTTCGTGTCAATCCCTTTCCCAACATACCCCCTCCGCTTCTGTCCTGTCCTCTCTTTTTACCACTCCTCCCCACCCTTGCCCCTTCCCCCCCACCCTTGCCCCTCCCCTCCCCTCCCCTCCCCTCCCCTCTCCTCTCCTCTCCTCTCCTCTCCTCTCCTCTCCTCTCCTCTCCTCTCCTCTCCTCTCCTCTCCTCTCCTCTCCTCTCCTCTCCTCTCCTCTCACCTCCTCTCCTCTCCTCTCCTCTCCCTCTCCTCTCCTCTCCTCTCCTCCCCTCCCCTCTCCTCTCCTCTCCTCTCCTCTCCTCTCCTCTCCTCTCCTCTCCTCTCCTCTCCTCTCCTCTCCTCTCCTCTCCTCTCCTCTCCTCTCCTCTCCCCAACTCGTTCATTACACTCGATATTTCATCAAAGTTTTCGTCGAGCGTCTCTTCGTCTTACTCCCTCAAAATAATTCGGCAAATATAGTCGCTGTGTTTCGAGGAAACTGAGTGAGTGTGCATGATCCCTTCTAAAATCACATGGACAGACGAGTCGTTAGCATCTCTAAATGAACATTCGGAAACATTTCGGTTTCATTTTCATGTGACGAAGCTGGTGGAACCGTATTGCCACGCAGCCCATATCCTCCAATACAGCTCAGTAAAATGCAGTGGATACCTACATGCTTTGCTCAATACCGGATATCCGGCTCGGATTTCGCGCGTGTGGCCACGTGGGTACGCCATTTTGTGCCGGCATTGCGAGGCAGCAATCCGCGCGCTCCGGAGCCAGACGTGAACTCGAAGCCATCTGGAAAGTTCAGCGCAGCCACCGCAAGACAGCAGGTAAAGTTGATGTCGTTTGTGGCGAGAAACTTTAAATCATTTTGTTCGTCTGCAAACTTCAAGATTCGGTGACAATAAATGTGTGTCGTGATCAATGTTCACTCAGAACAGGATGCGAGAGAGTCTGGTTGGAAACAAAGTGTTGTTACGCGTATTCCGATCCTGCTGCTGTTGCAAAGTATTGATGAAAAAAGGATTCAGCATTTGAAACAACAAGTTCACAGAGCTTCGCAATATGACTGAAAAAGGAGCGCGTACATGTTCTTGAAGTAAAAGTGTCATGGCAAACTTTTTGAATTTTACCAAACGAAGACAGACGCCAGCAAAAGGGAGCTGAAGTGTTTGGGTCTATCTTGTCGTAATCTGAGGAATTGTGTCCCTTTCACCCTGGGAGTCAGTTTAGGGTTGTTTTTCCTATTTGTGTCTCTCTCCCTCACGAAAAGACATTCAGGAGGCGAGTGAAGCATTGTGCCTTTCCCGCCAAACGTGTTGGCTTCCCTTCCAGTTCTTTTCACACCCATCCTCAGTGCAGAGTTTCCCATGATACTGCCCAAATATCTTAATTTACTTCGCTTACCACTTCGTCCAAATCGACCCGATCAGGTTGGATGTGGTCTTGTCTGCAGTACTGCTTTTCGACTGACAAATCCGTCACAGCCTAATGTCTCTGGTCGTTCGCACGTTCCTCGACGTGTATGAATCACCTAGCAAGTGGCAAGGGTATCCGTTGCAGCTGTGCGCCTTGGCCCTACCTACATGCAGACTTGTTCTTCGCGTGGCTCCGACTTAGATCGCCGGCGAGAAGGCCCAGCTGGTAGAAAGCGTGGCTCATAAAACACCGAGTTTCCTCTTTATTGGATCTCTGTGGCACGACTTTGCTACTCTGCCTTGGTGTCCGATTACACTGCCGATCAATGCAGCTGGAGGTCGCTAGCACTGGCTGGAGGAAGCTGATTCAGGTCGTAGACAGTCCCATAGGACTACAGTGTACTTAGGTTATGGGTAGTACCGAGTTTCCTGTGCCATTAAAAAGTAAGACTGGTACCACCCAGTTTATCATGGTGTTTGTGTCTTTTCAGGAAACAAGATTGTCGTCTGACTCGAGGATTAACTTTCCTTTGAAAATGTTGAGATAGTGCCGGAGAAGAAAGTTGCGTACCGTATTTGTTAGTGTTTCTATTTTCTGCTAATCTTTTGCATGGGCTGTGCTTTGATATAATCCACTCACTGTATATTCACTTACTTATCGGTTCGACGGATGCAGATAAAGACTTCTTTCTAAAGTTTCAGCGCAAAGTTAAATAAAGTGTTTTGATTTTGCATAGAACTTCGGAAGACTTATGATTGCCTTTTTTATGGTAAGTGATAAATCATACAATAATGCGCTGTTGCTCAGCCTTTCTCTTATATTAAAAGAAATATGAAACTGCAATCAGAGGGGACTGCACAGATTTTACGTTTGTGTCGGCTGGAATGGTAAAACAGCGAGGGAAAAACTGCAGAGAACAGCAGATGCTCATGAATACTACACGCATGAAACTTTGCACCTTTCATATTCAATTTATGATGTTAGTGTATACTTTTAGTAACAAGGACACTTAAAAAGTCTAGAGGACAATTTTTTATAAGTTGGCGTTGACATCAGAAATGAAAACAAGTCTCTCTTTTTCTTTCTACATTCTTCGGAAATCGACGCATAAAAGATGGTATACTGTATATATGTTACAGTCAAATCGGGAAATCAGGCATTCTCCGAGAATGCCTGAAAGTTTAGGCATTCACGGTAAATCCCTGGTTTGATCAGGCAATACCGGTAATGCCTGAAAATTTTCAGGCATTATCAGGAAATGCCTGAAAACTACTTGTACAAATTTCCCGTTTTGCCTGACTGTTAGGCAAAACGGGTTGTTTTGACCTTGTCTGTTTTTACATAGTCTGCCTTGCATGTATTATTAGTGAGTTTCTCTTCCATGTGTGACCTGAGACCTTGTCTGTTTTTACATAGCCTGTCTTGCATGAATTTTTAGTTTTTCCCCCCGGAGTTCGGAGTGATTAGAGTTTGTTTTTATATAACCGCCTTAATTTATTGTGAGTTTCTCTTATGTGAGTCTCTCTCTCATTGTCTCTTTAACTTTTTCCCCTTTTCGCTGAGTTTGGAGTGATTGGAGTTCACTTTCAGTATAATGCTAGTTCCATTGTGACGTTGCTCTCAATGTTGAGGGTAGCAATGGAGGAAA
>JAWQFJ010002735.1:15000-37500 GCA_034096865.1 Theodoxus fluviatilis | reverse complement strand
CCCGTCTTGTCACCATCTGTACCTCCATTCAGGACCGCTAAGTGGTGCACTTTGCATAAGTTTCTCAAGATTTCCCTAAAATTATTTACAGTCTTATCTTGCGACATCCTAGGAGATCTTGAGTGACCGTACTCACAGACCACTGGATCTAGTGTATCCTGCTTGTTTACCATACCCTCTTCCTCCTCTGCATGTGTGTCCCATGTCCCTATTCTCGCGTTCAAGTCACCGCATATCAGAGTGACAGACCGTGGATACTTTTCTTGAAATTTTAGGATGAGGTCCTCAAGATAGAATATGTTACATGTGATCTGTTTGCCCCGATAATAAGGAGAGTCAATTGGAGGGATGTACGCACATATTATGATGGTGTTATCACCATGATTACCAATTTTCACTGCAACCATATTGTCGTAACCAGTGTCAAGAGGTATCGACGAACTAAGCAGTGATTTCTTTAGAAGAATTATCACTCCACCCGAGTTTCTCCCTTGGCTGGAGAGTTTTATTCCCGGGGAATAGAGAACAAAATATTCCTCCATAAATACTGCATTTATGCACAATTGGGAATTGGAAGAGTATCTAAACTTCCTTGACATAAAGAAATTCCGAGATAGTTTTACTCGATTTAGATACGGAGTGAATGATCTACAGATAAACAAGATGTACAGTTATGATCAAGACCTACTATGTCCATTTTGAAAGGAGAGAGAAGATGAGGCACACTTTTTGTTGATTTGTAAAGCGTATGACCACTTACGGGAAAAATACATTGTTCAGTACTTGGATAAAAGACCAAATCCAGAGGTCTGTGCACACCTCTTGCAAGGAAATTGGTCAGAAAAAAACAAGAGCAGTGTCAATGTATATACATTATGCGTTCGAGATAAGAAAACAAAAACTGGCGCCAAAAGAGGTCATTCCCATACATGAGACCAACAATGTTCTGTGTGAATTAACGGTTTAACTATGCTGTGTTATATAACTGTTATGATGACGGGTTTTTTTTCTTTTCCTTTTTTACCTTGTATTTGCAATGGGCTGATGGCCTAGCAATAAAGTTCAGTTCAGTTCAGTTCAGTTCTCTCTTCCTCTTCCTCTTCCTCTCTCTCTCTCTCTCTCTCTCTCTCTCTCTCTCTCTCTCTCTCTCTCTCTCACACACACACACACACACACACGCGCGCGCGCGCGCGCGCGCACACACAAACACACAGTGGGTCGATGAGCAAAGGTCGTTGAATGTAGGCTATTGTTTTGTTGCTGTCGGCTTTGTTTGATGACATTGCCACGATCACGCCATTTCAAGGTGTACGTCGGGAATCAGAATGGGAAGACTCAATCGTGCTTATAGTCTCGAGGGATGCCTACCATTACGTCAAACGCGTAACTGCAATGGCCCCAGCGCTTGAGGACTAGACAGTCAGAGCAACGTCAATAGGACAACAGTTCAACGAATACAAGACTTTGTAAACGCCGTCAAACTTCTTGGATGTGATGCGGCAACTTTCCTTTGATGGTTTCTAGAGCGCAAATGGAGTTTCTCTTTTAGTTCATCAAAGATTTGCCTACTTGTTCATTTGTTTGCTTGTTTTCTTGCTCGCTCCATGGCTTGTTTGCTCGCTTTGCTTTCTCGCTTGTTTAATCGTTCAATCGTTAATCATTTTGTCTGTTCGTCTGCCGGAAATTGTGTTCGAGGCTGGCACCAGCTGGTTGTCAGACGAGTTGTGCTTGTAATTTGACGGCTCAGAAGAATCTGTGTGAGTGTGTTTGCGCACGCGCGCGTGTACGTGCGTTTGTGTGCGTGAGTGTGTGTGTGTGCATGTGTGTGTAGGTGTATGCGTCCGTGCATGCGTGTGTACTTGTATATGCATGCATGCGTGCACTCGCATATGGTTTCAAACATGACATCTCTTATTACAGGCTCGAGCAGTCGCAGTGTATTCATCTGGAAAACAGTTGTCGCGCCAGTCGCCATCATGCTTTTACAAATAGCATTGCCTTGAACGCAGACGGACTGCGATTGCGTCGTGAGAACAAAGAGCCTGTAGGTGGGTTGCGTTTTGCAGCACAATACAACCATCAGCCCATCTTGGATTGAAGGCAGACGGCCAAGCTGTTGCCTTCATGGCTTGGAAACACGATATACGCATGGTGTGGCGCTCTGCCAGACCAGATGAAGTGAGGCTTTTCGATTTTGAAGCACGAAAACAGTTGTTGGAGTCGGGGGTAAGGTGGGGGGTGGGGGGAATTCTGAAGAAGATCTGTTGTTGCCAAGTCTCCTGGTGCTAGCCTGCTTATCCAAAGTCGAGCAAGTGATTTTTCTCAGCAGGACAGAAAAAAGGTTTGACAATAAGACGTTGCGGCTTGGTTTCAATACGTACCTGGTGGCCTATTGGGGCCAGCCCTGGCTGAGCTACTGGAATTGGCCCCGAAAAGCCAGCAACGAGGGATTTCAGTTAATGAGGGAGGCATCTGAGGGGTACGTTCGTATATGACGCAAGGGCATATCTTCGATTGATTTGGTATATTGTAGCTCCCGCTATTTTTGCACGCTATGAATTTTTTCCTTATAGTTCTCTCTATAGTCACACAGCGCTGGTGGTGGCAATAACTCTTCATGGCATATCACTCCAGCTGACGCAGACCATTACGTGACTGCTACGTTAGCAGTTTAGTCAGAAGAGCTTTTTGTTTCCTTTGTCATTGCCTGACCAGGAAGTTTTCGCCATCTTGCTTCTGTGTGATCGTGGGCATAACCTCGCCTATCTGACCTGTTCCTGCTCCGAGTGCAAAAATGGTAGTCACACGAGGTTGCCTCGCAAATCTTGTATCTTCATGAGGAGATTGCTCCAAAGGAGAGTGGGTCTAATTCAGAATGAAGGTCAAAGTTATTCTCTAAAACTCTCTCCCCCATATCACTCTGTTGTAACTTGGATTTTCCCCAACTGTTACTCTTAATTGTGGCACCAAAGCTCCCACCTACATGCGGTTTTATGAGAGAAAAGAAAAACCCAGGGAAGCCATATTGTGATTCAGTGTCACACACAGGAAATTTTCGCGCGCTCTCGCCCCCGTCACATCCGAAGGATAAATACGTGCACCCATCCCACGTCACCGACACTTGTCACTGAGCGACACGGCGCTGCGCATTGTGCAGAGAGCATTTCATTCAAATGACTCAGCCGGCTGCACAGTATTTCTGTACCTACAGGGGAAGCCCGGCACGTGGGTGGTAGGGCGGGAAGCTGTCGGCCAATCAGGACGCTGACACGTGGCCCAACCGTAGCGTCTATCCCTTCTAGTCGGCGTTGAGAGGTCGCGAGGAAGCACGTTGGTGCTGAGCAGAGCGAGATCGCGCGCCTACAGCAGCTCGGAAAACTTCGGGGACGCTCGTGAAGGTACGGAGGCCTGGGCTGATGCTCGTAGAGCACATGGAGGACTTTGTAATCACAAAATGTAGCGTCGCTTGTGAATGGTATTCGATACTGGTCGACTTCTCCTCGTCTTCACCTGCGGAGACCGTCGTTGTCGGAGTGTTCAGGTAAGGGCGTTGGCACTTTCATGAGTGTCAGCTGTACCCGGATACGACGCAAGCCTAGCCTGTTTTAGCGCAGCAGGATGACTGGTTGCGCAAGTTGTTGTGTGAAGTTTGCCGCCTGATCCCTCCCCGAAATTTGCACGTGTCATTTAGAGCGTGTCGTACTTTTGTCCTGTTGACTTGACTCCGCGTCTGTCACTACCACCTTGCAGGCGAGAGGGTGTATGAAGAGGAGGAGGTTGAGGAGAAGACTCCGACCGCTCAGTGAAATAGATCAAATGACGATTATCTCTCACGTTGGTAGCATTGTCTAAATCGGCGTGTTCGGTAGATCAGAATTTTGTCTCCCACTCCATCGAAGAACATCCACAACACTGCAGCCACATCTGCAGCAGTTTACGTGGGCGAGTTGGAGGAGAGCGATAGGTTTCGCTACGACAGAAATGAGTGCACCTATCTATGGGACAACAACGGGAAGCAGAATTACCGTATTGATTCTGTGCTAGCGGCCCACGCCTATCATGCTCGCACTGCAAGCTATGCCAAAGCCTCAACAGCTCGCCCTTCGTAGAAAAGTGCATAGTCACTCTAGTGACTGACTGACTGAATGCGTGATTAGGTTGCTGGCTGGCTGGCTGATTGACTGACTGACCGACCGAATTATAATGACTGACTGAGAGACTGAGAGACTGCCTGACCTACTGACTGATTGACTGACGGACAGGCTGACTGGCTGGCTAACTCGCGACTATTCCCCGCCAAAAAAACCGTCTTAACTGCTTGCCTCCTCTCTTCTTTCAGGTCAGGCACGCCTCCGACAGACAGCCTTCACCTCGATCTTATTTCTTCCTCATTGGGGGTTTCGCTTGCCATCTATGTGACGAATTATCTCATACTGGCCTGCAAAATCCCAACTGAGGGAAGCTACATCGCTAGATCCTGTGCATCGGATATCCCGAATCGTCTCTGGATTTCATCACCCAGAAGCTCCGAGTTCCATCCTCGGACCAGCCATGAATATGTTTCTTTGAGGGGAGTGTGTGTGTGTGTGTGTGTGTGTGTTTGTGTGTGTGTGTGTGCGTGCGTGCGTGCGTGTGTGTGTGTGTGTGTGTGTGTGTGTGTGTGAGAGAGAGAGAGAGATAAAGAGAGAGAGATAGAGAGAGAGAGAGAGAAGACAGATACAGAGAGAGTTGAGCAAACATGCACACAGAGTTGACGGAAAAGGACAATGGATTCAGGAAGGATATATATATGTGGGGGGTGTGTGTGTGTGTGTGTGTGTGTGTGTGTGTGTGTGTGTGTGTGTGTGTGTTAGAGAGAGAGAGAGAGAGAGAGAGAGGAGGAAAGTGACAGACAAGTGCGTGTTACAGACACATTGACAGTAACACATGCGCATGAAAGCAGGCACGTATGCGCGCACACACCTTTAGAGATGTGGACTTCTTGCAGCCTTCATATTTGGATTGTCGGAGACACATAGTCTCTGTGGGAGGTGAATGAACATGAAAAGTTTTTTGACTTGGTTTATTCTGAGGTGTGAACCAGCATGAAAGATTATCACCTGTTTGCCGCAGTGGCTGGAGCTTTTAGGCACACGATGCGTTACGAGCTCGTAAGTGTTCAGTGCCACTTCGTGGCGTGAAAATGATTTCACTCTTGGGGACTGTCCAAGTCTAGCTTTCTAAGGAGAGGTGTTAAGAAAAACTCAGAATACGTTTGTCGTCGCCTGTTAGCATATTTTGTTACGATTATTATTAGCTATGGTCACGTGTTAGGGATAGACAGACATACACACTGACAGACACAAATACACGCGCGCGCGCACACACACACACACACACGCGCGCGCACACACAGACTGATGAATAAAAGTATAGAGGAAACTCCATCATCATATGTGCACTTCTACAGGAGCTTTACCTGCTTTCTGCACGTCTTCATGCAGAGTTTTGGATTACGTCATTTGTGGGGGCTTAACTGATCAAGCTCCATCTTATCTGCAAGCACACCTCGGGATCTACATGTGTATCCCCAAGAGATCACTTAGAACCTCCCCAAAACTGTTTCTGAATGCTCCGAAAATGAGACTTATTGGTTTTGGTTATCGGCGCTTTTCCACATAGGCCAGGGCTTTGAAACTATCCTCTGCGTTCCGTTGCACTCTGCTTCATCTGTGCTACGATGTAGCAGCCTTAAAAGTTTTGATTGGTTGGTTTATTTAATAACTTTAAAAGCATATTATAATCAAAAGTACAGGGTTTTGGAGGCCCTCTTTGAATACACGAATCTCCAATATTATTTCACACTCAAATTTATCACTCTTTATCGAAGAAACGACTTAACAAAAGTATTAGGGTCGAAAATCATTCATACACAATCTTTGGTGACGTTTTACCCAGTGGCAGAGGTCAACTTCCTGTCAAGGTCGCGCAGCAGCTCGAGGGTCTCAGAAGGCGCTCTAACTGCTTCACAATAGCAAAGATTATACCTATAATCTTTGACAATAGAGTGCGCCACTCGCTGTGCCTAGCAACGATCAAACCACAGAACTCGTAGCAGCATTTGATTGGCTCATACTAAACAGAACTAATTGGAAGTCACTCCATGGACTTGCACGGTAAACATGCTTCGAACCATGGAAGTGGCAAACGTGCCGATTGATGTCAAATTTCGAAGAAATAAATGTTTTCGTACTCTCGTCACCGTGGCAGAGTGGATTGTATGTCTTGGTTTGATATATGTAGTAAACGTCGGCATTTATACCCATGAGTGTAACGACTTAGCAGACGACACACGTTTAGGGATTCCCTTGACCTTCCTCTATGACTGGTGATGGTTATCTCCCTTTTGTTATTAATGGATTTTCGTGCCTAATGCTTTTATGAAGTTGTCTATTCGATCAAGAGGGATATAAATGAATGTGAAATTATTTAGGGGATTCATGTATCCAAAGAGGGCCTCCAAAACCCTCTACTTTTAATGGTAACGTGTTTTAAAAATAATTAAAGAAACCGACCAATCGAAACTCCTGAGCCTGCTACATCATAGCAGAGATGAAGCAGAGTGCAACGGAACGCAGGGTATTGCTTGCTCGTGAAATCGGGGCTGAAGATTTACCCTATTAAAGATGTGAAAATAGCTGCGCTGTGAGCATGCTGGTGTGGCGTGTGACGGTTCAGGAAATGCTGACACGGTTGCCGCTGCTGCTGCTACTACTACTACTACTCTACTACTACTACTACTAACTACTACTATCACTACTACTACTACTACTACTACTACTACTACTACTGCTGCTGCTGCTGCTGCTATTACTACTACTACTGCTGCTACTACTGCTACTACTGTTACTACTACTACTACTACTACTACTACTACTACTACTACTTCTACTGCTACTACTACTAATGTTACTAATGGTACTTTTACTGCTACCGCTACAATACTATTACTACTGCCATAATCACTATTACTGCTACTGTCCCTTGTGCAGTGCCATGTACTTCAAATGAAAATCTATTTAGCTGCTCAATCATTTGAGAATGCTTATCGTACAGATAGATGACTATACTGAAACTTATGTACACGTTTGAGAAATAAAGATTAGCAAATACATCTAAGAGAGGAAACGAATCGACTGCTTGTCTTCACCAAAACTATACATCGCGAACATCCGGCTTTAACACCCAAAATAAGCTATGTCGAGAACACACGATCTGAAGTCTTGCAATCTGCAAATAGGAGAAATAAGGAGGCAAAAGAGACTCGACTGCGAACACATTCTTTGAGCAGCTGATAAGTGTACAGGTGCCAAGAAAATCACAATGGACAGTCATCTCTTGTGACAGTGTCAGCCATTGTTGAGGAAGGCAGATTCCGTCGATCTTTTCTACCAACTGCCATGGATATTTTGAACACCAACTGTTCCAGAACTGTGATGTTATGTAAACATCTGGCAGTGCAATCATACCTCCGTTCATTTTATATAACCTCGTTGTTTGTAACTTTTGTCTTGCATTGCGAAGTCTCTGTTGCTCATAGCCATTTACCCAATGCCAGTGAAATGTAACTTTAATTGCCATATTCTGGATGAATAAAGTAAATGTTATGTTCCTTTTTCGTTAAAGATTTTAAAAAGAGAAAACTTGAGAGAAAACTTGTTCCCCCCTTTCCAAGCCGAGATGAGCTGATGGTTTGGTATGCTCTAGATACAGTAGGAGTTGCATCGATAGGAGTTACTTTAGCATGATAAGTTTTACTCCATTCGTGTAGCTCAGCCATCATTTCATATCATCTGTAAGTTTCAGGTTTAATGGTGGCTTTTGACACCTAGAAGAAGGCCCTATAATATTATGTTCAGAGAAAAAAACACGCCGTCAGATTACGTAACACCTTATTTTCTCATTGTGATTCTACCTTACTTGCAAACGAATCAAAGAGAGTACCTGGTGTCACTGTAAATGGTAGCCTCTCATCAATACGTACCATACAATATTGCTGGCCATCGAAGGAATTCTTTTTATATTGAAGTCAATGAAAGTGCCCGTTCCTTGTCAACTTGAGTTGCTAACCTAAACAGATATTTTCTTTTTTTAATATGTTTCTGTGCACATGCATTTAAACAGGTTAAAATATTCAACGACACCACATATCATAATGATTTTAGTACCATCTTATAGGGAATTCATTTGCTCTTTATGATAATACAGTCATGTGAAAATCGTAAAATATTTTAGACCGACCCATCAGGTCGCATTTGCAGGCAATGGTTTCTTCCTTCATGACAGTGCCACGACTGACTGATAGTGACAGCCTGATAAATGTGAAAATATCTAAATTAGTTTAGTGATTAGCTAAATGAAACTAATAGGTTGTTTCTTCTGTCCATGTCACGATTTATACTATCAAAGTCATCGTCATCCAGTATTGACCAAAACAGTTAACGTGGTGCTTGTGATTGTAGACATGACAAATATATTGCCAGCAAAACTGGTCGAAATATTCATGTTCAACAAACCTGTTCATGCATACACAGTCTACAGACTGGAGACATTTTTGGCACTGTTAACACATTTTAAATGAAATACAGTAGAAATGCTGGACAACAAAATTGTAATGTGCGTCTAAAGCCACAGGAACATAGTAAGATCAGAAAGTTTGCAATGTTGGGGGTGGGGGTGGGGGTGGGGGTGGGGGCAGCTTCTTTTTAGATCTAGCAGCAAGATAAGGGGCTACGGAGATAAGGAGAGATGCTAATGTCTGATGCCACGTGTGGTGTTGGCTTGATGGCTTGTCACTGTTTCAGTCACTCCTGAGACGCAGCACTGAATTCGTCCTGCACTCCCTGTCCTCGCAGTGCTTTCCTTTTCCAAACAAAGATGTGTTGCAATTTACTTTGGTACAGATGGATTCTTGCCATGTACAAAGTATGGTATATCGACTAAAACGCAGCAAAAACCTCGCATTTAGCTCTACAGTGTTGTGTTCCAGTTTCATGATAATTTGTTTTTCGTGGGAGGAAGAGGGCGCTGTAAGGGAAAGTATAGTTGGTGGTGATAGTTTACGACATCTCCGATTCATGAGTGCTTTTCTGGTGTAAAAAATCTGGGCCCCTGTGCGAAAACTTTTTTTACGGGTGAGGTCCTCATTTGTATTCATATATATTGCTCTTTTTATGTTAGACTGCCTGGCTGCAAGTGTCGGGAACATAGTGATCAAAACACTTTTAACTTTTTCTCTGAACGCAATCCCCCCACCCCCCTCCCCCCCCTCCCCCCCCCCCTCACCCCCCCCCTCCCCACCCCCACCCCCTTCCCACACTTTTCTCCCTTTTCAACTCTCATTTCCATATCCTGTATCCACGCCTGACTTTCAGCTCTAACTGCAGATTAAAAAAATACTCCAGTATTACCTCTGCATGGCCATGTGACCCTATGATGTTGAGGGCGATGCATGGAGTGTTTTGGTCTCTAAAGGCACCCTTGCCGGACTATTAATTTCCCCTTGTACTCGTTTATGCACACGTGGTTGCCCTCTTGTCGATGTCTCTGTACGTCTATTCCTGTGCTGATGTGAACTGTTGGTTGGAGATGCTGCAGCCCTCTAAAGCTTTCCACTTGTTTGACCACATTAATGTGATGAAAGCTTTCCTATTAGCTGGCAAGTGAAACACTGAGGTTCTCTCCGTTACACTGTTTCACTGTCCTGTGGACTTGGAGCTCTTATCTGCGCCTGTGACTTAGCCCTGCATCTAAATCTGCTGCATGCATCACACTAATGGTCAGGGCGAAGTCCGTCCATCCGACACTGAGACAGGAATCTGCGAGCATTTCCCCGCATGGAGATGCATTGGTCCTTCCACCAGCCATCTCAGTTACACTAATTACAGTATTTCCTGTAGGTCTGTTGAGAATAGATCCACCGTGCCTTCCTTAGCGATTCATAAAATGCAAATAACTAGGGACGTCGAGATTTAACTCGCTGTTACTCTGACCGGTTCTGACGATTGGTAGTCGATGGCCTTACATAGTTTTTACAGTGGTTGATAGGCCGTAATACTTCATCCATGCATTCATTTTCTAGATAAAACAGTCATACCTACAAAACGATTATGCTGACCCCTCTTTACTGACAACTATATATGAAGTAAGTTTTGGTAAGGTCCAGATTAGCGCTATGGCTTGTGATGTGTGCCTCCACAGCGTGTCTCTCCATTTGTTATTTCCACTACTTTCTTTCTCCTCGAGAATTATTTTGTCTTCAGCAGTACATCTGTGTGAAGAGCTTGCTGAATTCAAGACAGCGTGGAAATCATTAAAAAATAATTTATAAAAACACCAGTTTTTCTCATCATTCTGTATTTGTGATGGACTTTTAAGTGAAAAAAAGTTAGACAAAACAAACGCAGTTTCTTGACCAGTTCATTTTAACTCCTGCAAAGCAAATATGTTCAATCTTTCAAGAAACACTACTTGGAAATTTATAGACTTCTCAGGCTGCTGGGTATAGATACTTACTCCAATTCATTGTGTATAAGATCATTAACAATCAATATTTCCCTGCCTTTAAGTGGTGTTTCACAATTTGCATAACTATAATCATTTCAAACTTTGGACTTTAGTAATACAGTCGAATCTAGATTTTGTTTTCAAATCATTTGTATTGTTTTGAGTTGTCGCATGTTTCATTTCCAGAAAATTCCATCCATGTATGTTTCACTATTAATCTCACCCGTTCTGCATAATTTGTTTATGGGGCCATTTCATTGCTGATGTTATATCGACAAGGTTTTAAAAACACAACTTCCAATTGTGTGAATTTTTGTATGACAATTTTGGCATTGTTAAAAAATTCTTAACATATTTAGCGTAGTGAAGAATACTCTCAAATGATCTACTGACGTGCCCTCGGCAGTAAGTCAATCGTGTAAATGCTTTGCCAACGTTAAGATTATCATGTACAAGGCCTTTGGAAACACATCTGGGCACTTAAAGATTAAATAGCATTCACGTGAAGGTACAGAGGGGCATCAGTTTACACATCTGGGAACTAAGAAACACACAAAAAAACTTTTTAAAAGAAAGAATACTAAAATGTTCATATCAGGATGTTAAACTCCAGCTGTTTAAAAATTGTATTATGGAAGACTGAAACACAGGATTAAGCCATGAGAAAACGAATCGTTCCAAGGACAAGCACAAATTAAGAATGAGAATAGTGTAACAGCTTTGAACACATTCATGGCGTGCCTACGATCATGATGATGTTGATGATGATGATGATGATGATGATGATGATGATGATGATGATGATGATGATGATGATGATAGGAGGAGGAGTATCTGCCATTTATAGGTGTGTTTTTTTGCTATTGATTGAGGATCACAACAGCTGACCTACAATTTAGAACGAGAGACGCATGGAATGACTTCATAAACTTACTCGGAAACAAACACACACACACACGCGCGCGCGCGCACACACACACACACACACACACACACACACACACACACATACACACGATGCTCGGCTCTGGAAGCATCGGATATCTTTCAAGGAGTGACCACATGGAAATAATCGCCGCAGAACTATATTGTGCTGGTGGCAGTCATGAACATTCCCACAGCAAACAAGCAATGCTTGACGTTCCAAGAATTCCCAGCGGATACACAGAGAGTAATGATAATTGTGCACGTGCCTAGAGCGAAGACTGCAGACCTCTCAGTCTCAGCTGCCATACGATGCACGTGGTACCTGTAAGCAGACACAACTCCTTCGATGTTATTCATATACTCTTCCTCTGTCCTCTTCATTAACCTTCTTTCTCTCTCGATCCCTACACTAACATCACTCTCTCCCCACCCACCACCCATATTCTTTTTCTCTCCCTCGCTCCCTCGCTTTCTCTCTCTCTCTCTCTCTCTCTCTCTCTCTCTCTCTCTCTCTCTCTCTCTCTCACACACACACACACACACACACACACACACACACACACACACACACACACTTCCGGCGCGCTCACGTCCAGTAACAGAACGTCTCCGGTTGTAGTGAAAAGGTGGTAAAGCACGCCAGTTATTGGGTTCCAGCTGCAGTGGAGGTCATGCTTTCCACTCTTCTGGACAGCGAGACCATGTCCTCATTCAACGTATTTGGAGAAAGGAATGGTACTGTTGTGGTTCTGAGATTCTCGTCCCAGGCAGCCATCTTCCTTCGATCAATCGACAAACTGCCGGAGAAGAAAATATCCCGCCCAGCTGCGCAAAGATTATTCTTGAGATTAGTATATCTCAGTAGTTCATAGTTTACATTTATGTTGACTGGTGAGAGAATGAGAGAGAGAGAGGGGGTGGGGGGGACGGACGGACGGACGGAGAGAGACAAAGAGAGATGGAGAGTGACAGAGACAGACGGAGAGTTACAGCAACAGACGGAGAGTGACAAAGACAAACGGAGAGTGACAGAGACAAACGGAGAGTGACAGAGACAGACGGAGAGTGACAGAGACAAACGGAGAGTGACAGAGACAAACGGAGAGTGACAGAGACAGACGGAGAGTGACAGAGACAGACGGAGAGTGACAGAGACAGACGGAGAGAGACAGATGGAGAGAGACAGACGGAGAGAGACAGATGGAGAGAGACAGACGGAGAGAGACAGACGGAGAGAGAGAGAGAGAGAGAGAGAGAGAGAGATACTCTTCCAGGCATCACTGATTCAAGCCATTTCTTTTTCTTTTTGTCTGTGCGAGTCATGTAAGACAAGTAAGAGGGTCATCATCTGTAGATCTGAGTAGTCATGCAGCTGTTGTGTACAAATAATTTGCAAGTGAACACCAAGTCATTGTGATTCAGGGTGTCGCATCCTCCCCCCTCACCGCCCCCCCCCTCACCCCAACCCCCACCCCCCAGCCCCCCATTAAAGTTTTTTGGTAAGGAAAATTGCTTAGGAAGGGGTGTTCTTCATACACTATTCCAGGATATTTTCACTAATATAGCGGCGTACTTGAAAAGACTGACTAAATAAATACTATATAAAACAAGTTCCAATCAATTGCCACAAAGAGGCTTGCGTATAAGGTTCCACCTTGAACGTAGGGCGTCACACAAATAACATGCTACGTCACAAAATCCACGTAACGTGATCTCTCGTTCAGTACTGAAAGCGAGCTCTCAACACAACGTTTCACTTTTCAATGATGATTTTAAAAAGAGAGAGAAAACAAGTTTAAGCAAGACGCGCAGTCTGAACATATTTTTTCTTTGCTGTTTTGCTTCTGAAAAATCTGACCGTTTTTCTTTTAAAATGACTTGTTCAGAAGAAGGTCGGCTGCGGTTATGCGTGGCTGCAGTCTATTGCTGTAGATGCCGCCGTGTAATTCAGCCTCAGGATCGTCAAGGGAAAAGGCTCTTAACGAATACGTATTGGCATATTAAAGGTCAATCCCCACAACTTCACCGTTCTCGATCAGAACCAAAGGTCACGTGAAATATCAACAGCTAATCTCATTCAAAGATCCATGTTGACCGAGCAGTAGTAACCTTAAAAGGTCATATTGACTTCCATGCAAGGAGCATTTTTGTGGATGCGTCAATAACCATCTGGCTTGCATCACACTGCGAAACGAACGAACGAACGAACAAACAAATAAATAAACAAAACCCCAGAGCTGGTAGTGTTTGCAGGTCTGATGAAATCTTATTAAGCAATGTGTCTGTGCGGTGTTAATATTTTTCAGACTAAGGAAAATGTTGAGCATTTTGCTTTAAGAATATGGATTTAAAAAATGTTATGTGCTGTCAATAACATTCTGTTGTAGAGGCATTGTGTATATGCAACATTGCGTTGTTTCGCGCATTATTTCAATTTCTCTCATTTATCGGAGTTCTGTGCTTGTAGTCTGCGTGTATGTAAATGTGTCTCTATGTACGTGTGCCTGTGAATATGTCTGCCTTTTGCGTCTGCGTGTGCTAACCCCCTGGGGCTTGGGGGTAAGAATAGACCCACGGCGTCTCTCTACGCGATTTGCATATGTTGTGACGTTTCTCGAACCTACTCGCAACATCGCAGGCGCAGTTGATTGTTGTGTATCGGTCAGGTCATGGCCTTGACCCGCGCGCGACCGAGTTAGGCTAATATTAGCTTGTTGTGACACAGTAAGTCAGTCGCGTCGCAGTTAGGAATGTGGGAGTATGTTCGATATCGTACTGGTAGTTTCTAGAAATTGTGTAAAGGTATATAAGGAGCGAAAGCGAGTGAGAGGGAGAGCAGCAGATACGACAGAGTTAAAGGTGAGAGCTTTGACCCTGTACAGAGCGAGTTTCTGCTGTGTGCTAGCAAGCCTCTGCGGTACTGTAAGCAGAGTGAAGCTGCGACGTAGTGCGACGATTATTGCTGTTGGCTGATTTTCACCACTGTAGTCGATCAGTGTGTGAATAAAGTCCGTTGGAAACGATCACCGGAGTCTGTCACTGTGACTTCCTAGCGCAAGCCAGGAGAACCCCCGTACATCAAGATATTGCAGAGAAGAGTGCAACATTGGTTCCCAGACGGGGAACAGTCCAAGCAGTGACAGTCTATGACGGAAATGGACGGCGAGAAACGCGTAACACGATCCACTGCACGCGCGGAGGCGACAGAGCAACCGACCGAAGACATCGCAATGATGATGAGACTTCTGCTCGACCAACAGAGACAGCAGAGAGAAGCCCAGGAGGAGGAAAAACGAGACCGCGAGCGGGAGAAGGCAGAGGAGAAGGCAGATCGCGAACGGAGAGAACAAGAAGAAGCCAAGCGTCGCCAGCAAGAAGCTGCAGACCGTGAGAGGGAGAAGGCAGACCGCGAGAGGGAGAAGGCAGAGGAGAAGGCAGACCGCGAGCGGAAGGAGGCAGAGGAGAAAGCCTACCGTGAACGGAAGGAGGCGGAAGAGAGGGAACATCACCTGCATCAGGAAGAGTTGCTGCAAAACATCAAAGCCGGGACAGAGGGACTTCAGAGGGAAATCGAGGCAGTAAGCTTTCGCTTAGGAGAGGAGGTAGACCGCATTGATGCTAATCTCCAACAGGAAGCAGCGCGCCTCAACTCCCTCGAAGGGGAAGTAACCCGCCTCGACACCGTCATCTGCAGACTGGAGAGAAAGCTGGAAGAGAAAGAAGAAACAAAAGCAAGCTCCTCTTATCCAGCCAGACTTTATACCCAAGATAACCACCAGGCCTCCAAGCAACTGCGAGCCGAGGCGTCACCATTCTTCTCAAACCAGGAAGAGGCATACCCCCCAGCCGGTCGTCCAGTGCAGCGGCCACAAACGTACGACGGGAAGGCACCGTGGGATGCCTACCACATTCAGTTCGAGGTGACCGCGCAGATCAACGGTTGGGGAGAGCGGGAGAAAGCGAGTTTTCTCATATCCAGCCTGACTGGACAAGCGCTGACAGTCCTGGAAACCATCCCACCCGAAGGCAGGAATGACTACACTGCCCTCGTTCGGACCCTCCGTGACAGGTTTCAAGATTCCCGAAATGCAGACCAGGCTAAGGCAGCACTCTACACGAGAAAGCGCAAAAAGGGAGAATCACTCATCGAGTTGGCGGCTGACATCGAGAGGCTGGTGAGGCGAGCGCACCCTGCGTTTAACAGGGAGGCAATCGACGATTTGGCCCGGGAGAAGTTTATAGATGCCCTCGCCGACGACGAAGCGAAACGCCAAGTACAGGTGTTGGCTCCCTCTACCTTGGCGGAAGCAGTCAACACCGCTCTCCGTGTCGAGGCTATCGCTCAACGCGAGGAAGCGACCCAGCGAGCACCTCACCCTCATAGGATCAGAGCCATTGGCAGCCAGGAGAAGTCGGAGGGTGACGGCGACACTCTCTCTCTGAACCAGTTTCGCCAGCTGATGGCGGAGTTCTTGGAGAAGATGCAAAACCGCTCTTTCCGTCAAGACGGACAGCGAGGGCAGATCAGATGCTATAATTGCGACAAGACAGGCCACATCGCTTGCCACTGTCCACAGGGAAAGAAGAAAACCACCACAGCGCAGGAAAACTAGGCTGCGCCGGGCTTAAGGGGCATAGCCCGGCGTCCCCTGCCTCCACCGCCCCACATCGCATCAGTCATCGGTTGAAGGGTGTCCGCGTAGACCCAGGAGGACCGGCGATCGAGGTATACATCGACGGTAAGCGTCATCAGGCACTGATCGACTCAGGAGCGACCATTTCTGTGATAAAGACTGGTCTGTGCCCCTTCCAGAGAAGAGAGGAATCAGCAATGGTGCTCACTGACGTCATGAACAGACCGATCCCTGTGCACGGCGTCGTGACAGTGAAGGTGAAGGCCGGTGAGCTTGTTATTTCTCACCCCTTCGTGATCGCCGATATAGAAGATGACGTCATCCTGGGGATAGACTTTTTGCAGAAGCATTGCTGTGTTATAGACTGGGGACAGTTCCTCCTGCTGATTGATGGGCACCACGTGCAGTTGAAGGGTCTTGGGGGTGAAGGGAATGCTTCACTGCGGCCTTCGGGTGCGTTGAGGCGGATCGCCGCTCAAGAGACGCCTCTGGCGGTCGCACAGAGACAGGATCCGGACCTGCAGCCCATCATCCGCTGGATGGAGGACAGGCCTGTCCGCCCACCCTGGAGGAAGGTCGCCGTTACCAGCCCTGTCACCAAGGCTTACTGGACCCAGTGGGATGCCTTGCAGCTGACGGATGGAGCGCTGTACAGAAAGTGGATGGACGAGAAGGGAGAAACCTGCCGACTTCTCCCTGTTCTGCCGAGAGCCATGCAGGAGGAAGCGCTGAGACAGGTACACGATGACCCAGCAGCTGGCCACCTCGGAAGGCAGAAGACGTACCGACGCGTCTGTGAGCGGTACTTTTGGATTGGTCGACACAAGTCCGTTCGCAACTTGTGTCGGCGCTGTGCCATCTGTGCCTCACAGACAAGACCCCACAGTCGCCGTAGTGGCTCTAGCAAGACTGACAGTTCTGCAGTGGTCGCCAGGCCATTGGTGGATATCCCCCGTGACGTGCCCCAGGGTGTGGAACCGCTCCAGGGTATGCTGCAGGCAGTGGGAAAGTCCGCAAGGACACACCTGCAGCGGAGCGTGGACGGAATGAAGACTGGTTACGACCGCAAGGCCTATCACCAGATCTCTCCTGATGGCACTGCACCGTGGTACTCCAACCCACGGGCTGAGAAGGGATGCACCACCAAGCTTGCCCGGCCACAGAGAGGACGTTACGTGAACCGTGCCCGTCTCTGGAAGTACCAGGGAGAACTACCGCCGGACTGGTGGCAGTCGCCACGACGTCACCCTGACCCGACCGACGACGAGCCCACAGAGAGAGACACTGTACCAGGGCCTTCCTCGGAAGACGAGAGCGTGGATGGAGCGACCCCTGATTATGTACAGACATACACGCGGCGAGGGCGGCGTGTGATGAGCCCCTCTCGCTTCCTGTGAGGAGTTCTTTATTTTCAGTGACAGTATGGACAGTGGTCTTGCAGACACTGACCCCATGGACTGGGCAGATGCTACCGCAAGGAAGCTTTCGCCCATGTGTCAGGTTTCTGCATCTATGCCACTCATTTTGAACTACCTGGACTGCGGATTGACTTTTTCCCGGTATTTCGTTGTTGTTGTTGTTGATGATAATGATGTTGCTAGTTGTGTATTTTTGAGGTGTTAGTGTTTTGTAAATTGAATGATGGAGTTGTATATGTAGTGAGACCGACGAGGTCGTTTCGGTCTTTAGGGGAGGAGCTATGTTGTGACGTTTCTCGAACCTACTCGCAACATCGCAGGCGCAGTTGATTGTTGTGTATCGGTCAGGTCACGGCCTTGACCCGCGCGCGACCGAGTTAGGCTAATATTAGCTTGTTGTGACACAGTAAGTCAGTCGCGTCGCAGTTAGGAATGTGGGAGTATGTTCGATATCGTACTGGTAGTTTCTAGAAATTGTGTAAAGGTATATAAGGAGCGAAAGCGAGTGAGAGGGAGAGCAGCAGATACGACAGAGTTAAAGGTGAGAGCTTTGACCCTGTACAGAGCGAGTTTCTGCTGTGTGCTAGCAAGCCTCTGCGGTACTGTAAGCAGAGTGAAGCTGCGACGTAGTGCGACGATTATTGCTGTTGGCTGATTTTCACCACTGTAGTCGATCAGTGTGTGAATAAAGTCCGTTGGAAACGATCACCGGAGTCTGTCACTGTGACTTCCTAGCGCAAGCCAGGAGAACCCCCGTACATCAAGATATTGCGGAGAAGAGTGCAACACATACGATAATCGACTAGGAATATCGATATTTTGGTTAGTTCTCACTTTATCCAGCTCGTGTATTTGTCATGGTGAAAAGCTTTAGATCATCATCATCATCTTCTTCGTCATCGTCATCGTCATCGTCATAGTCGCCGTCAGCCGTCAGCCGTCAGTCATCATCCATCTATCAATCATCCATCTATCAATCATCCATCCAGCAATCACCCATCCAGCAATCACACATCCAGCAATCACCCATCCAGCAATCACACATCCAGCAATCAGCAATCATCACCTGTGTGTGTGCTGCTCCGTGCGTTTGAGTGTGTGTGTGTGTGTGTGTGTGTTTGTGTGTGTGTGTGTGTGTGTGTGTGTGTGTGTGTGTGTGTGCGTGTGTGTGCATGCGTGCGTGCGAACGTATGTAAAGATAGACAGGCATATATATAGAGAAAATAAGACAAGGAGATGGACAGACACACGGTCAAGCAGGGGGTGACAAAGAAAAACAGAGATGAAGATAATGAAACACAGAGAAAGACAAAGTTGAATGAAGAAAGACATAAATCAATAGAAAGACAGAAACTTGGAAAGAAATGAAAGGGAGAGGACTGCATCATGGGTGAAAGAAAAGATATAATTTGGAAACTTTCTGCGCGTCTGATCCAGTGGGACGCAGTCTATAAATCTGTTGAAGAATCTGATGTCCAATCAAATCCCCTGTTTTCTAAAAAGGACTTTTAATGGAATCCCATCCACTAATGGGCCACACTAGTGGACTCGTCCGAGGAAAGGGGTGTTGACCCCACTCCGCTGACGGGTCACAGCATCTGATTGGCTGCGTTTTTACATAGGCGTTCATGCTTGAAACAGAACCGATTCGCCTTGACGACTGCTGCAAATATGATATTCATCGTGACCCAACTCAGCTGAAACCGCATCGTGTTCCCCAGTTTGTCCATTATTGACACTTTATTGTCATTCTGTGGGCGGAATAATCGTGCACGTAATAAAATTGGCTGTCATTCTGTGTCACTGCGATTTTAAACGACCAACATTGCACCCTTTTCCTCGGACGAGTTCACTAGTGTGGCCCATTAGTGGAAAGGGTTCCCTTTTTTTTTGCTTGTCCCCGACGTCCACAACATTTTTGAGCACTTCTACTCTTTGAGAGTCATCTTCTCTCTGGCTACAGACCTTGTGACTGACATAAATAACTTGATGCTTCATTCCATAGAAATTACATGTCGGCATCTGAGAGGTTACGGTCTGTGCTAAGCCCTTTGACTCATCACACTTGGGCCTATCGAAGAAATGAGTATCCGCATCTGTCTGCTACAGAATATGTACTCGGAAATTTGATCTTGTTATACAATCCTACAACAGTGCCCTGAATCATAATTCATCAAATAATTACACCAATAGTTCAATACTGTTGGGGTGCACCTACGGTCTAATTCATCGACATTCAGCGAAGGTTTTACATCCTCTGAATGAGCGACGAGTATAAAGTAGGGCCTATTGCGTTTTATCCAAATCTCACTCAGTGCTTTACAAACGTTTGCAGCAACGTGTCGAATGCAGGCAGCTGATTAAAATATATATCTTTTAAAAACACCGCATAGTGAGAAAAAACACACCCATAAAGGTTTCAGTTAAAATTGTACGCCTGTGCGCTTTCAAAAAGGATCGTTTCTGCCCACCCGGATGTATTGGTGTTCCTATTAATTCTGCATAGAATAGTTCAAAATAAATAGCGTTTATTTCGGGAGGAACCTGGCTCTAACGTACAATGATGCTATGATGCATTGCGTCTCGGGAATTTAAAAAACGCCATAGCCTGATGATGGAGGGGTAAAGCAAAGAATATCTGTCATCCGAAATGGGCAGGACGTTGCGACAACGACGTGCATACAGATACAAAGATCGTCAGAGAAGTACCCACCAGCCCACAAAATGCCACGCCGACACAGAGATTCACGACACACAATTAAATAATTTTGTGAATAAAAGATGAGAACACAAGCCGACCCAGTCAGACTGTCAGGCTTACAAGCCGGCAGATGGGCGGCGAGACGTACTTACGGGTGCAGAAAGGCGGATGGCATCGATTTCCGACACGGATTGAAACCCAAACTGACACACAGGAAGGGTGAGACAAGGATGCAGATGGACAGGGAAGCATTTCTTCTACCACACAAACATCTCTGTCGTGTAAGACTGGGACAGAGGCGCACACTGGCAGACATACAAGCTGAAATGAAACTCCGTTACACATGGAGACTGAGTAAACGTTATAGTTACGCGTGTAAGGACAGGTTGACGGATACACGCACAATAAGACGTAAACGCACGCACACAGACCCACACGCGCGCGGAAACACACACACACACACACACACAAGCACGCACACACACACACACATGCACATACGCACGCACATGCATGCACACGTACACACGCGCACACACATGCATGCATACAGACACACACGCAAACACGCACACACATGCACACATACAAGCATGTACACGCACATACACACACGCACATACACACACACGCACACACACACCCACTCACGCGCGCACATACACACACACACATATACACACATCCGCACATACACACACACACATATACACACACGCGCGCGCGCGTGCGTGCACGCACACATGCACACATACACGCAAACACACTCGCATACACTCGCACGCATACACACATGCACGCACGCACACACACACACACACACACATAATCACACACACACAAACACACACACACACACACACACACACATAATCACACACACACACACACACACACACACACACACACACACACACACACACACACACACACACACACACACACACACACACAAAGCTGAACGGATTTTGAATAAACCCAAACCAAATCATTACAGATGTCGCGCGCACACGGATCTCCTTACAAGAACTACTATTTGTCTGTGCTTACAGCAGGGATCTGTATCGAGGTACGTGGTGCATGATTTATCGCTTGCACTGAATATGATCACAAAAGCCCGTGCAATGGAGAGAAAAAAACAAAACGTGAAGCCTACCAAATGAAGATTCGTGTGATGCTTCCAGTGCATGTTTTCGCGTGGTTTTTTTATCAATCGCTATTAGACATATTACAAATAAATCAGTTGTTGTAAAGTTCCATTATTTCGTGAAAATAAAAGGATGTCTAATCCCGACATGCTTGTCTTGTCTCTTTCTTCTAGTTGTAGCTTCTTCTCCGGAGGGAGGGAGCGAGCGAGCGAGAGAGAGAGAGAGAGAGAGAGAGAGAGAGAGAGAGAGAGAGAGAGAGAGAGAGAGAGAGGAGAGGTGAGAGAGATAGAGAGAGAGAACGAGCGAGCGAGCAAGCGAGAGAGAGAGAGAGGGGGGGGGAGAGTTAGACAGACGGAGACAGAGACAAAGATAGAGAGAGACAAAGAAACAGAGAGACAAAGATAGAAAGAGAGAAGAGAGCGAGAGACAGAGCGAGAGAGACAGAGAGAGAGAGACAGACAGACAGACAGAGAGACAGAGAGAGACGGAGAGAGAGACAGAGAGTGAGAGACAGACAGACAGACAGAGAGAGACAGAGAGAGACGGAGAGAGAGACAGAGAGTGAGAGAGAGAGAGAGAACGTTTTCTACAGTCCTAACACAACCTAATGACGTGTACACCCCATCGGTTGTGTTCAGTGTTCCTTGTCTGCGTTTAGAGGTGTAATGCACGTGCAGAGCGGCTGACCTTGTTATATCTACGTTCTGACAAGCTATTGCATCATGGCCATCGATGTGATACATTGCATCAAACATACGGAAAATGTACGAGACAGAGAAAGAGCGAGCGAGCGAGCGAGAGAGAGAGAGAGAGAGAGAGAGAGAGAGAGAGAGAGAGAGAGAGAGAGAGAGAGAGAGAGAGAGAGAGGGGGAGGGAGGGAGAGCGAGAGACAGAGACAGAGACAGAGCGAGAGACAGAGACAGAGACAGAGACAGAGACAGAGACAGAGAGAGAGAGAGACAGGGAGAGAGGGAGACAGAGACAGAGAAAAACAGTCATATATAAAGACATAAAGAGAGAGACAGAGACAGAGACAAAGAGAGAGAGGGACAGAGACAGAAAGACAGAGAGACAGAGACAGAGAGACACAGAGAGAGACAAAGAGACAAAGAGTCACAGAGAGAGAG
>JAWQFJ010002735.1:7500-10000 GCA_034096865.1 Theodoxus fluviatilis | reverse complement strand
GAAGTGGACAGCAGAATAGCCAAGGCCAGCAGAGCCTTTGGCAGGTTGTATAAGAGAGTGTGGAGCAACAAACACCTCAGAAAGGACACAGAAATCAATGTATACAGAGCGGTTGTCCTTACAACACTCCTGTATGGCTCAGAATCTTGGGTCCTGTACCACCGACACCTGAGGCTCTTGGAACGCTTCCACCAACGCTGTATTCGTAAGATCCTGGAGATACACTGGAGCGATTACATCACAAATGTGGAAGTTATGGAATGGTCTCAACTCACCAGCATATAGACCATGCTTTTGAGATCTCAGCTGCGCTGGGCAGGCCATGTATCCAAAATAGAAAGCAACCGCCTGCCCAAGGTAGCACTATTTGGTGAGCTTTCCACTGGTCGACGTGACAAAGGGGGCCCGAAAAAGAGATACAAAGACTCTCTCAAGAAAGCCCTCATCTCCTGCAACATCGATCCCCGACAGTGGACCTCTGTCGCTGCTGACAGAGATGCCTGGCGCCACACCATCAATAAAGCCACGGCAGTGTTGGAGAGCTCCCGCAGGGACACACTGAAGGAGAAGCGCCAGAGAAGAAAAAAACCAAGAGGGCGTCATGCTAAACCCTGGCTGGATCATCCCCTGCGGCCGCTGTGGTCGGGTTTGCCGGTCCCGCATCGGCCTCTACAGCTACCAACGTGTCTGCGGTGGACGTGGACAGCAGCATCGACTCATCTTCGTTCACGAAGCAACGCCATAGCGATATAGTGTGGAACAATACAAAAATATATCATGGGGTCAATCTCATTCCTTTCCGTGATTTGCCACAAATGGGGTTTGAAGCAAAGGATCCCACCTCTACAAGATGTCCCCCGCTGGCGCAGTGTGCTGCTTGGGGCCGCCCGTGGTGGAGCCACTGGAGTAAGGCCCCGTTAGCTCCACAACCACGGGTTCCAGCTGATGAGGGTGGCAGCTGGTGGCAGCTATCGTATGTGATTCTGAAAGAAGCACGTTTTCTACGGAGAAAACAAGTTTTTTTTCAAAAGGGACAGTTTTGCTACTTTAAAATAATAGAGTAACGAAGAGTAATTGGAGAGATAAGAACCTCAGCCGGAAGTCAAAAGTATGAATGTTGCGCTTGCCTGTCATCTCAGCGTTCCTCTGTGCCTGCGAAACGTGGACCCTCACGGCGGATTTACAGAAGAGGATCCAAAGCATGGAGATGAGGCACTACAGAAGACTCGTGGACGTTTCCTACCCAGGACACGTCGCCAACGATTAGGTTCTCCGTAATATCTTGCAGGCCATCGGACCACATAACGACCTCCACACGACCGTGAAGCAGTGCAAACTGAGATGGTATGGGCACGTCGTACGATTAAAAGGTCTTGCAAAGACCGTCTTACAAGGCGTCTTACCAGGAGGCAGGAGAAGAGGAAGACAGATGAAAGGATGGAAGACAGCAGTAGAGAGTGGGCTGGCCTCGCCATCGGCAACGCCCAGAAGGCGGTGGAGGACAGAGAGGGGTGGAGAGAGTTGACCGGAACATCTGTGGCGCCCTCACGCCCCTCCTCTGGGTTACGAGGTAATGATGCTGGAGAATGAATAGCAGTCAAGTCATTCCGAGCAGAGACATAACCACGGCATCTATTCGCCTCACACAACTGTCAACATGTCGAGCTACTGCGCCAAATCCAGATCTGTAAAAAAAAGCATTCATCAGCGTAGTTAGTCATTTGACTGCAGTGAACGCACTCTTGCAGGGGAGGTCATGTGACTGCAGTGAACGCACTCTTGCAGGGGAGGTCATGTGACTGCAGTACTCGTGCAGGGGAGGCCATGTGACTGCAGTGAACGCACTCTTGCAGGGGAGGTCATGTGACTGCAGTACTCGTGCAGGGGAGGTCATGTGACTGCAGTGAACGCACTCTTGCAGGGGAGGTCATGTGACTGCAGTACTCTTGCAGGGGAGGTCATGTGACTGCAGGGAACGCACTCTTGCAGGGGAGGTCATGTGACTGCAGCACTCTTGCAGGGGAAGTCATGTGACTGCAGTACTCTTGCAGGGGAGGTCATGTGACTGCAGGGAACGCACTCTTGCAGGGGAGGTCATGTGACTGCAGGGAACGCACTCTTGCAGGGGAGGTCATGTGAGTGCAGGGAGGTCATGTGAGTGCAGGGGAGGTCATGTGACTGCTCTGCGGGAACGCGAAGGTATCATCCTAATTAAGGAACACATTAAATGGGTCGTGATAACGCTCCATTTTTTAGGGGACTGAGATATGCTTTGATCGCAATAATGGTACCTCCACAAGACCTCCATTTTTTCATTCTCTCTGGGAGATGTATCATATGTTTCTCAGCAGAAATAACGTCGTTTATTAAAAGAAATGTAATTCCTGCGCTTTTAAACTATTTGGAAGCAACATACGGGCCAGGCACGAAATACGTCGCGGTGATGTTTTCATGAAGCTCGCCTCCATCTCTCTAGAAACCTTACAGCGAGTCTTTGGAC
>JAWQFJ010002735.1:0-2500 GCA_034096865.1 Theodoxus fluviatilis | reverse complement strand
GAAAGAAACGAAAAGGTGAAATTCTGATGCTTTTTGTGATTTCTAACTTAATTCAGGGATTCGCGAGTAGCTTCCCCCCATTAAACCATGGACACTTTCCTCGACAGTTACATAGAAGATTTTGAAGTATGGCCACTTGTAAAGGAGTTTGACTACTTCAGAACAAGCAAACCAAATGCAAACCCAAATGAAAATGGTGCACTAATAGTAAGTCCCCACCCGCACCCCACCCTCCCACCCCACCCACCCCACCCCACCCCACCCACCCACCCACCCACCCCAGCCCCACCCCACCCACCCCACCCCACCCACCCCCCACCCCCTCTCTCTCTCTCTCTCTCTCTCTCTCATCTCTCGTCTCTCTCTCTCTCTCTCTCTCTCGTCATCACCACACACACACACACACACACACACCTAGTCGCGCGCTCACGCTCGCACACACACACACACACACACACACCACATACAATATCGAGTGGCGCTCGCGTGCACACGCGCATATACATACACACACTAGCTGTATCCAAAAGAGATTATTTGCTTAAAAGCACTACAGTACAAGCACGTTGGTATCAAAATCATCTATGTATGTCAAATAGTTCCGATTTTATAGAATTTTCAGTGTTTAAAGTTTGGGCAAACTCATCATCCATATTCATATTCCACATTGTACAAATCTGGATTTTCACAGAACAATTTTGTAACCGTGACTTTTCAGTGAGGATTCCTTTTGTATTAACTCATGCTGATGTGATAAGGTGCATCTATCGCCAAGTGTATTGTACATCTGCTGTGCTCATCCTCTATTCAGTTACTTCTGCTTCTGTCTCTTCACCTCCCCCCTATCCTGTGTGTCAGATCTCTCTGTGTGTCAGACCTCTCTGTAACCCCCCTTCCCCATCCTTTGCTGTGAGACAAAATGACCAGCTGACCGCTCCTGCTGTGATCTGATTATCGGTGCAGCTGCCCTGTCAGTCACTCCTTACATTAGCGCGACCCCTGGCTAGTGAGCCTTTCTCTCCCCACTCTGGCATCTGAATTGCAACATTTTGACTATAAATCTGATGTTTTCCCTCAAGTAAGACAGCTACTTGCAACGGCATGTGATTCGTGTCAATACACTGTGTTATGCTGAATGAGGCGTAACATTTGTAAGAAGTCATTTCAAGTAAGTTAATATAGTAGGCCTAATCTCTCTTTTCTGCCAATGGAAGCACAACCCAGGAACCAGGGTTAAGATCCGGGAAATAATCTACACCTGGCTCCTGTGAGGTCCGTGCATTCTCTTGTTAAGGGGGAACGGCACACAAAACACGAGAGATCACTGCCACCAACGGTCTAGAGAGACCACTGCCACCAACGGTCTTGGGTTGGACCAGGCCATAATCAACCACCCTCGGACCAGCCAGCAGCTCCTGTAACCATGGGTGAACAATAAAATTGTGTAAAACAGTTTACGATTTTGTCTCATACCTGCGCCCTGCTAACCATCATGGCCTTATTCCACTCCACGACACTCAATATCTCAAATACGACTCCATTGTTTTTAGTTGACGTTCACCAGAATTATATGCAGGAACAGCATAGTGCCAAACTTATTCAAATATTCAATATGGGCAACATCGCGAAGCATTCTGGCAATGTCGTTCACATCGGCAGGAGATTCACATGTCGCGCACAAAAGCACCCGCGCGGTTGCGGCTATCGGTTCACCGCGCGGGCTGATAAAAAATTCTAATCGACAGATTGTGATGAATCTTTAACCAGTTTTTACTTGAAACACCATGTTACGTCACAACTCTACTCGAAATGTGTTCAGTTCATGCCATCAACGATGCGCAAAATGCTAGAATCGAGCTTCTACCTGCGACACTCACAGCCAACTTGACTTCACTTTCGCTGGTCTCGTGTCCCACGGTCCACGCGAGGACCAGACAACTTCGATGTGTCTCAGTTTGTAGATAAAAGGTTGGACAACTTTTTGATATAAACAGTCAAATACGCCCATCCGAATGACTTTCGGCTTTCACAAAGCTGTCAAATCAGTGCTCACAAGATGTCACACATCAAAGGCTTACACATCTTGGTAAAAATTGAAGCTTTGAAACGGCAGCTCCACAGGTTAAGAAGGTCGCATGAAGTGACATCATTCTCACGCCGATCGCCTCAGTTCCCAGGCGAGGTGGCATCATAGATACTATAGTAACTTATATATAGTGTCTCTGTGGCATCAACACGCTCTTGTTGCACGGCTTTCGCGCTGGCCTCAGTATCCTCTTGGATTAAGGTATGTTTTCCCTTTTCCCTTCAGCGAAATTATTGGTGAGGTTAAAACACAAACAAACTTGCAGAATTAATAAACTAAACTGTATCCACCAACAGCGTTTGATTCAAGTAGGATCGGCAGAAAATGTGTATCAGTTGGTCATGAAAGAGAGGCAAATGTTAAGCGACACCTCAGGCATAATTGAGTATTTACACATACACACATACGGACACA
>JAWQFJ010002734.1:240881-249904 GCA_034096865.1 Theodoxus fluviatilis | reverse complement strand
CTCGACACATGAATTTGTTTAAGTCTCATGTCATGTTGCTGCTTACCTCCCATGTAGACTTTATGATAAGTACTCAGATAACTTTCGAAGTTTGATTTTCCGATTGACATGTCTTGGCATAGCACGTTGGTGGCTACTTAAGCGAACTTTTCCATGACGCTTTTGTTCTTTCTCAAACAAGTGTAGATGATTATGGGTTTGCACATCCCTGAATATTTACACAGAAAACCGACTAGGAATGATAGCATAACAATGTAAGGTGAAATAGGATTCCATTCACTGAAATGTTTGTCATGACAACATTTTTTCTCTCTTTTGCGCGAGCACGCGCGCGCGCGCACACACACACACAGACACACACACAGACACACACACATGCACGCAAGCACGCACTCACACACAAACACGTACACACACATACACAAACACATACGCACACATGCGCATACAAACGATCACAGACACACAAGCACGCATACTTACACAAACGATCACATAGTCTCGCAAGCACCCGTGTGCGCTTACATATAAACACGCACCTACGCACTTACACACTTGCGCACATGCGCGCGGGCATACACACACGCACACACATATTCGTACATTCTCCTTCTCTGTCTTCGTGTCCTTCTGTCTGTCATTACCTCTTCCCCCGTGTGCGTGTGTGTGTGTGTGTGTGTGTGTGTGTGTGTGTGTGTGTGTGTGTGTGTGTGTGTGTGTGTGTGTGTGTGTGTGTGTGTGTTTGTGTGTGTGTGTGTGTGTGTGTGTGTGGTGTGTGTGTGTGTGTGAGACAGAGAGAGAGAGAGAGAGAGGGAGGGAGAGAGAAATGTAGAGAGAGAAATGTAGAGAGAGAGAGAAATGGAGAGAGAGAAATGGAGAGAGAGAGAGAGAGAGAGATGAGAGAGAGAGAGAGAGAGAGAGAGAGAGAGAGAGAGAGAGAGAGACTTTTGAAATTTTGAAACTTTGAAACTTTATTCGTCAGACCACAAGTCCATAGACGAATTAGGGAACACGGGATGGGGATGGGAGTGAGGGACTTGCCTCAAGAGACAAGAAAACAAGGGGGGGGGGGAGCAACAAGGGTACGACATAGCCAGCATGTCCCCGCTACTCACTGGCTCGAAATCCTGAAACGTTTATTATACTATAGATGTTAACCAAAAGGCGATGGCGTATCCGCACGCCTTTAAACAAATATTGTAAAACGTTTCGGCCAGGAATCGAGGACAGTAGCTGAAGGCTAACATCTCAACCCAGTACACTCCAGTGTACACTTACTGGCATACACATGTCTGGGTTTCTTGCCAGTTTCAACCAGTAAGGAAATTCGATCACAGCTTGATAAGGTGACGACATACAGCAGTTTTTGGAAGTTACAGTGTAGTGTCAAATCTGCTATTGGAGCATTATGGGATAACAACATTTAAATAAACTCAAACTAGTCGATCGTTGTTCAGGACAGTACATTATGCCGACCTGACAGTACGCGAATACACAACTGCTTACACCAATAAACCCCTCCCCCTCCCCGCCCTCTCCCCCTCCCCGCCCTCAAACACACACACACACACACACACACACACACACACACAAGTTATATGATTCAGTATTTGTTAAATGTCACTGTGGTGACAATTGCGGATGCCAAGCGCTTACCAGTGGTGACGACAATGCATATTTCAGATTATACTACAAATCAACTGATGTTGCGTATTTCAAAAATCGTGTAATTCATTAGACTGCCGCAACTGGCAGAAACAATAAGGTCAGCATAAATATTGTACTTCATATCTCTCAATTATTACAAACGTACTCACTCGGGTCAGCGAAGACCTCCACCTCACACAGCTGGAGGATCTTGCAGCCAGAGAGGGAGATGTTGACTGTGGAGGCCGTCACAGGGGAAGACAGGTTGAGGGACTTGAGATGGACATTGCCATCGGCCGTCCCCTGCGGTGCAGGCACTGTCTGGGTTCCCACCAGTACTGTCACGGCGCCTTTGTAAAACGCAGTTAGTGGACATTGCCACACGAGGATCCTCACTTATACAAGTACAGTAAGCAAATACTTCCACTTAACGTTTGAATAGAGTGAATGTAAGCGTGGTTAATTAACATTTTGACTAGAACCCAAACACCGGCGGTAAATGAAAGTCGCTTTAACACAAGGCGAGCACAGACGCAAATTTTCGACTTACAAGTCTTCTTCAGGCGTAAAACAAACACACCACTGAACTGTACAGGGTAAAATTTCAACTGAGCAGGGATACTTTACATTACTCAGTGGATGACGAGTTTTATGTTCCATAAAATCGTGAAACTTGTGAGAGCAAAACAGCTCACGGTTACCACATGATGTAGGGAAGAGTTCGAGAGGGAGAGGGGGAGGGGGAGAGGGAGAGGGGGTGGGGGGTGTTGGTTTGGTTAAAAAGGGGTGGGAGGAAGTGAGGGGGGGGGGGGGGGGCGGAAGTGAGGTGGTGGTGTATGCGTGTGTGTGCGTGATTGTGTGTGAAAGAAGAGAAAGAAGTAGAGATTTGAAAGAGGGATGTCAAATGGTTAAACAACTCACATTAAAATAAGTCACATTAAAATAAGCTTAGTACTTATCGTATGCTTAAGAAATGGGATACAACCTTCCATTACAAAGAGCTAGAATGCGGATACAAGAATGATATTGTTACCTCTACTCCCTGTGCGTTAATTGGAACAAAAGAGCAAATAAATAGATAAATAGATCAACGGTTAAAACTCGATGAGTGTCTACGTGGGTAAAAACAGAATAAGTTAAAAGTGGATGTAGCAAATTTAAATTTCGTTCAGACCAAGAGGTTTCTTGGTACCCAGTTTGTGGATCACATAGGTCTCCATTTCTTTTCTCGCATTTGTGTCGTGTTTAAAAAGTTTCCACACCCCTCGCACCCGCACGTCCTGGACGGAATGGGTTGGTGAATTAAAATGATGTGCCACGGGTTTGTCTCGATTATGCCGTATGTCTGCGAGGTGTTCTGAAAAGCGAGTGTTGAGACTACGGCCAGTCTCTCCCACATATATTTTTGAGCATTTGTGACATGTAATTGCATAAACTAAATCTGTGGAGTGACATGTGAAGTATTTTGTTATGTGCATGTTTCCTTTGGGGCCTTGGATGTGGATGGAGCTATGCAGAAATGGGCAGGTCTTGCAGCTAGTGAGGTTGCAGGGGTGAGTGCCAGGCGGGTGATGGGCGGGGCCTGATAGGGAGGATCGGACGAGTATATCTCTGAGGTTAATACCTCGTTTATAGGCAATCATGGGTTTCTCAGTGAATATGGAGGTTGTTTCATCAGAAGATTTTAGAAGGTGCCAGTTGGAGAGGAGAGTTGATCGAATCCGATCGGTGATGGGATGATACTGAAGTGTGAGGGTGGGTCTGAAGGAGTTTTTGGCTTGGGTGTGGGGTTTCAGGCATTCACCTCTGGATAAATTCTGCACCCGGTGGAGAGCGTTCTGTAGGACAGGGAGGGGATAGTGTCTATGCAGGAAAAAGTCAACCATTTCTATGGATTTTGTGTTGAAATCTTCATCATTGGAGCAGAGGCGTCGAAGGCGAAGAAGTTGGGAGAAAGGGATGCTGTTCTTGGTATGGGGGCTGTGGGAAGAGTTGTAATGTAGGTAGCTATGGGAGTCTGTAGCCTTGTAGAAGACAGAGGTATTGATGGTATTGTGGGTCAAGGAGACAAGTATGTCTAAGAATGTGATGGAGACATCAGAAATTTTGTAAGTGAAATGAATGTTGGGGTGGAATCGTTGTAAGGCATGGATGTAGTCGGTCAGCTGCTCTTTGTGAAGGGATGTGAAACCAAAAATGTCATCTATGTATCTTTTGTAGAACTCAGGGGTGGGATTCTGATATTGTTTACGGAAAAGGTGTTCAAAGTAGCCCATGAAGAGACAGGCATAACTAGGACCCATCTTGGTTCCCATGGCAACGCCACTAATTTGGTGAAAAGTTTCATCGTTGAAAGTGAATGTATTCAAAGTCAGGACCAGCTCGGCTAGGCGCACTAATGTGTGGGTGGGAGGTCCACATCCACATCCAAGGCCCCAAAGGAAACATGCACATTACAAAATACTTCACATGTCACTCCACAGATTTAGTTTATGCAATTACATGTCACAAATGCTCAAAAATATATGTGGGAGAGACTGGCCGTAGTCTCAACACTCGCTTTTCAGAACACCTCGCAGACATACGGCATAATCGAGACAAACCCGTGGCACATCATTTTAATTCACCAACCCATTCCGTCCAGGACGTGCGGGTGCGAGGGGTGTGGAAACTTTTTAAACACGACACAAATGCGAGAAAAGAAATGGAGACCTATGTGATCCACAAACTGGGTACCAAGAAACCTCTTGGTCTGAACGAAATTTAAATTTGCTACATCCACTTTTAACTTATTCTGTTTTTACCCACGTAGACACTCATCGAGTTTTAACCGTTGATCTATTTATCTATTTATTTGCTCTTTTGTTCCAATTAACGCACAGGGAGTAGACGTAACAATATCATTCTTGTATCCGCATTCTAGCTCTTTGTAATGGAAGGTTGTATCCCATTTCTTAAGCATACGATAAGTACTAAGCTTATTTTAATGTGACTTATTTTAATGTGAGTTGTTTAACCATTGACATCCCTCTTTCACATCTCTACTTCTTTCTCTTCTTTCACACACAATCACGCACACACACACGCATACACCACCACCTCACTTCCGCCCCCCCCCCCCTCACTTCCTCCCACCCCTTTTTAACCAAACCAACACCCCCACCCCCCACCCCCTCTCCCTCTCCCCCTCCCCCTCTCCCTCTCGAACTCTTCCCTACATCATGTGGTAACCGTGAGCTGTTTTTACTCTCACAAGTTTCACGATGTTATGGAACATAAAACTCGTCATCCACTGAGTAATGTAAAGTATCCCTGCTCAGTTGAAATTTTACCCTGTACAGTTCAGTGGTGTGTTTGTTTTACGCCTGAAGAAGACTTGTAAGTCGAAAATTTGCGTCTGTGCTTGCCTTGTGTTAAAGCGACTTTCATTTACCGCCGGTGTTTGGGTTCTACTTTACGCGTCGCCTGCAGTCCAAGGAATTTAGTAACATTTTGACTTCCACAGACCCTTAGATTTAGAACTTTTAACAAATATGAATCGCGTTTGTAAAGGTATGTAATTCAGGTCAAACACGTTTACTCAAAGTGGTATTTTGTGTCACATGCTATACCCATCAATGACAAGAGATGATACCACATTGACGGAGACTAGGAGAGAGAGAGAGAGAGAGAGAGAGAGAGAGAGAGAGGAGGGGGGGGGGGAGGAGAGGGAGAGAGAGAGAGAGAGAGAGAGAGAGAGAGAGAGAGAGAGGAGAGAAAGAGAGAGAGAGAGTTGGGGGGGAGGTGGGGGAGGGAGGGAGGAAGGACAGAGAGACAGAGGGAGGGAGAGAAATATATATATATATATATATATATATATATATATATATATAGAGAGAGAGAGAGAGAGAGAGAGAGAGAGAGAGAGAGAGAGAGAGAGAGAGAGAGAGAGAGAGAGAGAGAGAGAGAGAGAGAGAGAGAGAGAGCACTGAACTTATTGCAAGTCACCGCTCATTACAGAAAACGCTGTTGTTTTGGTTTGAAGCCATGTGTACGCGACCAATCATTGTGCGATTTGCATTTCGTTGTACAGGGATGTCTTTGCACACAACTTGCAGTTTACTTTCTCTTAATAACAATGCATAACATATGACCTTGGCAACTGCTCTTGTCATTTTTACGTCTGTACCTCTCATCAGATATGTACATGTTTTCTCTGTCATCAATGTATCTTTTAAATATTTTCCCCTCAAAGATTCGTATACTTGACACGCGAGCAAAAGAGTTCATCTTCTTTTTCTTGACAAAATGGACATAAGTTGTTTTGTGAACTGCTTTCTCTTCCATTTCAAACGTTGGAGACAAGCTGATTTACACCAAATCTAAACCTAACGAATGCGTCCCTAAACTGCTTGATGTCAAGCACATCGAGATAATACCCAGAACCTAAGTCCAATTTGAATGTGTAATACCAGTTGTATCGTTCTCTTCTAATGTTCTCACCATTTCATTCTTGTCTGTAGCAATCCTGCGGTAAGAAGCGTTTTCCATCTCCTACGCCTCCGTTCATCCAAACATACCCAAATCCTAGTGAACTGAGGCGATTAAACAGACTCTGCTTAGTTTCTACTAGATGCGATAAAGGAATTCTGCATCGTCATATATGCCTGTTTGGCTTGTCTATCTGGTTCCATTTTGCCGAGCTTAAGCCAGTATTTTGTAACTCTACAGCAACTGTTAAAAGAAAGAGCATACGTGCCGTGGTCACCATACATATATACCATGTGGTTGGGCGTTGTATAGTCTAGCCCAAGAAACCTCTTGCAACAGGACGCACGAGCTCTCTCCATCATTGTGCACTTTTTAAGACCTCGAACCTCAGAACCGTACAAAAGAGTCGGTAGTACTTGTGCATCTAACACTTTCCTAAATACTTTACGTACACTTAAACGTCCGTAAAGCTTTCAATAATGCACGTCTTTCTGTTTCACTCTGACTGAAATGTCTTCTAGGACACTGTGTAAAGACAGTTACGTGGTGAAAATATAGCCCATATTTGTACTGGTTCACTACCTCTGGTCTCATTCCTGCAAGATGTCATCTTTCTCCAGAAGCCAAATGGCCACCTTCGTCTAAATATCTTTATCTGTGTGTGTGCGTGTGCGTGTGCGTGTGTGTGTGTGTGTGTGTGTGTGTGTGTGTGTGTGTGCGCGCGCGTGTGTGTATGTGTATGTATGTGTGTGTGTGTGTGTGTACTTTTCTTCCTATGCATTCCAGTACCAATAAAGCTGCTGGATTCAAACTGGTCACACATAATCTAGGTGCCATAAGGAAGATAACAGGCTATCTACCTTTGTGGTAGCGATGTTAGGGGTCGGGCAGTTTTGAACACTGAATTTAACCCATTAAGCTGAAGCCTTTGCTGGAGAGGAGGTGTGGTGCAGGCAGAAGTTAGGGAGTTGTGATGTGTGATAGAGATAGGGATGCGGAGGGCATGATAACCCCTGTCCATCCCTCCATTTGCGGCACGTTCACAATGATAGGACTTTCGCCTGGGAGGAGGAGAAGGTGCATGTGTGTGTGTGTGTGTGTGTGTGTGGAGGGGGAGGAGGAGGGGAGGAGAGGAGGAGGAGGAGGAGGAGGAGGAGAGGAGGAGGAGGAGGGAAGAGGAGGAGGAGGATAAAGAGGAGGAGGATAAAGAAGAGGAGGAGGAAGAGGAGGAGAAGGAGGAGAAGGAGGATGAGAGGAGGAGGAGGTGAAGGAAGAGAAGGTGAAGGAAGAGAAGGTAAAGGAAGAGGAGGGAGAAGGAGGAGGAGGGAGGAGGAGGAGTGGAGGAGGAGGAGGAGGAGGAGGGAGAGGAGGAGGAGGAGGGAAGGAGGAGGAGGAGGAAGAGGAGGAGGAGGAGGAATAGAGGAGGAGGAGGAGGAGGAGGGGTATAGGAGAAGGAGGAGGGATAGAGGAGGAGGAGGATAGAGGAGGAGGAGGAGATAGAGGAGGAGGAGGAGGAGGAGGAGAAAGAGGAGGTGGAGGAGAGGTAGGAGAGAGGAGGAGGAGAGAGGAGGAGGAGGAGAGGAGGGAGGAGGAGGAGGAGGAGGAGGAGGAGGAGGAGAAGGAGGAGGAGGAGGAGGAGGAGGAGGAGGAGAGGAGAAGGAGGAAGAGGAGAGGAGGATGAAGAGGAGGAGGAGGAGGAGGAGGAGAGGAGGAGGAGGAGGAGAGGAGGAGAATGAGGAGGAGGGAGAGGAGAGGAGGAGGAGGGAGGAGGGAGGAGGGGTAGGAGGAGGAGGAGGGGAAGGAGAGGAGGAGGGGAGGAGGAGGAGGAGGAAGGAGGAGGAGGGTAGAGGAGAAGGAGGGGAAGGAGGAGGAAGAGGGGAAGGAGGAGGAGGGAGGGGGGTAAGGAGGAGGAGGAGGGGTAGGAGGAGGAGGAGGTGGAGGAGGAGGGGTAGGAGGAGGAGGAGGAGGAGGAGAAGGGGTAGGACGAGGAGAAAGGGTAGAGGAGGAGAAGGAGGAGGATAGGGGTAAGGAGGAGGAAGAGGGGTAAGAAGGAGAAGAGGGGTTAGGAGGAGGAGGAGGGATAAGGAGGAGAAAGAGTTGTTAGGAGGAGGAGGAGGGATAAGGTGGAGGAGGAGGGGTAAGGAGGAGGAGGAAGAGGAGTGGTAAGGAGAAGGAGGAGGGGTAAGGAGGAGGAGCAAGGAAAAGGAGGAGGAGGAGGATAATGGGAATTGGTCGTCTTTCGCCATACTCCTGTTTAGCGGATGTGGAGGGTGTAGCGACGAAGGCCGCTAGTTTGAAATAAAAACTCATGGGAGATAAACGTGTACACAAAGTAAGAAACCTAATAATCGATAACAGTGAACATTTACAGGGATTCTGTATCGTGCTAGAAATTGACAACTGTTAAGTCTCCCGCTTTTCACGTAAATGGAAATTACGGAAAAGTAGTTGTAGAAAAATCACCTGGAACTTTGTTGTCTCTGAAGTAGATGTCCACTCTGTGTATGACGTAAAGGTCTCCCAGGTCTACTTGCCACCACGGATTGGTTGTGCAGCTTTTATCTGAGAAGTGGAATTGAAAATCCATCAACCAACGTTTTACAACGCAACACGCAATTCCTAAAAAATTTGGTAGAACAGACAAGTTATATGATACTGAATAAATTTTCCCTACACTCTATGAATATTGCACTACAGAATTAAGGTTTTTCCAGCAACTCGTGTCGTTATTTACAATAAAAGTGGTAATGTTTACACAAATAAACAATCGCCGCCCATTTGCTAAAGCAAAAAACAAAAATGTTGTCAAAAGACTAACTTTAAATTATCTAAAGTAATTACGAAAGATAAAGAATCATACTGTGCTCTCCAGGGGCAAATAACTCAAGGTATGATATCAAAATATG
>JAWQFJ010002734.1:225695-230695 GCA_034096865.1 Theodoxus fluviatilis | reverse complement strand
GCATCCCCCTACCCAGGAGTAAAATCGGGTGCCTGTGAGGGCAGCAAAGGCGAGTAATCCAAAACGCAGCCGTGAGCCAGCATCGCGAAGGAATGCTCCCCAGACACTGAAGATGGCGCTCGCACCGAACCGTGCATCCTGTCCAGCTGTCACTGCTTCTTGTCACGTGCTAGCGATGGAATGCTCCCCAGACACTGAAGATGGCGCTCGCACCGAACCGTGCATCCTGTCCAGCTGTCACTGCTTCTTGTCACGTGCTAGCGATGGAATGCTCCCCAGGCACTGAAGATGGCGCTCGCACCGAACCGTGCATCCTGTCCAGCTGTCACTGCTTCTTGTCACGTGCTAGCGATGGAATGCTCCCCAGACACTGAAGATGGCGCTCGCACCGAACCGTGCATCCTGTCCAGCTGTCACTGCTTCTTGTCACGTGCTAGCGATGGAATGCTCCCCAGACACTGAAGATGGCGCTCGCACCGAACCGTGCATCCTGTCCAGCTGTCACTGCTTCTTGTCACGTGCTAGCGATGGAATGCTCCCCAGACACTGAAGATGGCGCTCGCACCGAACCGTGCATCCTGTCCAGTTGTCACTGCTTCTTGTCACGTGCTAGCGATGGAATGCTCCCCAGACACTGAAGATGGCGCTCGCACCGAACCGTGCATCCTGTCCAGCTGTCACTGCTTCTTGTCACGTGCTAGCGATGGAATGCTCCCCAGACACTGAAGATGGCGCTCGCACCGAACCGTGCATCCTGTCCAGCTGTCACTGCTTCTTGTCACGTGCTAGCGATGGAATGCTCCCCAGACACTGAAGATGGCGCTCGCACCGAACCGTGCATCCTGTCCAGCTGTCACTGCTTCTTGTCACGTGCTAGCGATGGAATGCTCCCCAGACACTGAAGATGGCGCTCGCACCGAACCGTGCATCCTTTCCAGCTGTCACTGCTTCTTGTCACGTGCTAGCGATGGAATGCTCCCCAGACACTGAAGATGGCGCTCGCACCGAACCGTGCATCCTGTCCAGCTGTCACTGCTTCTTGTCACGTGCTAGCGATGGAATGCTCCCCAGACACTGAAGATGGCGCTCGCACCGAACCGTGCATCCTGTCCAGCTGTCACTGCTTCTTGTCACGTGCTAGCGATGGAATGCTCCCCAGACACTGAAGATGGCGCTCGCACCGAACCGTGCATCCTGTCCAGCTGTCACTGCTTCTTGTCACGTGCTAGCGATGGAATGCTCCCCAGACACTGAAGATGGCGCTCGCACCGAACCGTGCATCCTGTCCAGCTGTCACTGCTTCTTGTCACGTGCTAGCGATGGAATGCTCCCCAGACACTGAAGATGGCGCTCGCACCGAACCGTGCATCCTTTCCAGCTGTCACTGCTTCTTGTCACGTGCTAGCGATGGAATGCTCCCCAGACACTGAAGATGGCGCTCGCACCGAACCGTGCATCCTGTCCAGCTGTCACTGCTTCTTGTCACGTGCTAGCGATGGAATGCTCCCCAGACACTGAAGATGGCGCTCGCACCGAACCGTGCATCCTGTCCAGCTGTCACTGCTTCTTGTCACGTGCTAGCGATGGAATGCTCCCCAGACACTGAAGATGGCGCTCGCACCGAACCGTGCATCCTGTCCAGCTGTCACTGCTTCTTGTCACGTGCTAGCGATGGAATGCTCCCCAGACACTGAAGATGGCGCTCGCACCGAACCGTGCATCCTGTCCAGCTGTCACTGCTTCTTGTCACGTGCTAGCGATGGAATGCTCCCCAGACACTGAAGATGGCGCTCGCACCGAACCGTGCATCCTGTCCAGCTGTCACTGCTTCTTGTCACGTGCTAGCGATGGAATGCTCCCCAGACACTGAAGATGGCGCTCGCACCGAACCGTGCATCCTGTCCAGCTGTCACTGCTTCTTGTCACGTGCTAGCGATGGAATGCTCCCCAGACACTGAAGATGGCGCTCGCACCGAACCGTGCATCCTGTCCAGCTGTCACTGCTTCTTGTCACGTGCTAGCGATGGAATGCTCCCCAGACACTGAAGATGGCGCTCGCACCGAACCGTGCATCCTGTCCAGCTGTCACTGCTTCTTGTCACGTGCTAGCGATGGAATGCTCCCCAGACACTGAAGATGGCGCTCGCACCGAACCGTGCATCCTGTCCAGCTGTCACTGCTTCTTGTCACGTGCTAGCGATGGAATGCTCCCCAGACACTGAAGATGGCGCTCGCACCGAACCGTGCATCCTGTCCAGCTGTCACTGCTTCTTGTCACGTGCTAGCGATGGAATGCTCCCCAGACACTGAAGATGGCGCTCGCACCGAACCGTGCATCCTGTCCAGCTGTCACTGCTTCTTGTCACGTGCTAGCGACGGAATGCTCCCCAGACACTGAAGATGGCGCTCGCACCGAACCGTGCATCCTGTCCAGCTGTCACTGCTTCTTGTCACGTGCTAGCGATGGAATGCTCCCCAGACACTGAAGATGGCGCTCGCACCGAACCGTGCATCCTGTCCAGCTGTCACTGCTTCTTGTCACGTGCTAGCGATGGAATGCTCCCCAGACACTGAAGATGGCGCTCGCACCGAACCGTGCATCCTTTCCAGCTGTCACTGCTTCTTGTCACGTGCTAGCGATGGAATGCTCCCCAGACACTGAAGATGGCGCTCGCACCGAACCGTGCATCCTTTCCAGCTGTCACTGCTTCTTGTCACGTGCTCGCGAAGGATAAATCAAGGACCTAGGATTGGGATCGAAGTGTACGGCAGATTGAGCCCACAGTAGTGTTAGGTGTCACCATGAATTTGTGATCCTCCACTTCAGTTGAAACAGACATCACCCAGCCTCATTTCCAGATATCAGTCGAGTAGAGGGAGATGGGCTAGGTATGTCAGTGTTGAGATCTGGTTAGATTTAGAACCCACATCCATTTGTTTATTGCACGACATCGTGTTTTTCTGAGCTTTCCATCGGCAGCCCTCCAGCTGGCCAGTCGAGCCAGTATACTACATGCATATTCATGCATATACATGCATATTCATGCATTTACATGCATATTCATGCATATACATGCATATTCAAAATGGCCACCTTGATGATAATACTGCGTGGCCTTAAGTACATTGCCTCAATTTGTAAAAACATTTTTTCAAAACGCCTTCCTGGTGCTGAAATGGTCGTTGTCGGCAACATTTCCTGGTGCTGAAATGGTCGTTGTCGGCAACATTTCCTGGTGCTGAAATGGTCGTTGTCGGCAACATTTCCTGGTGCTGAAATGGTCGTTGTCGGCAACATTTCCGGACACTGTACCCGGGGTACTCTGTCCGATCGGCGATTAGAGTGAAAGTGTCCGAGAGAAACCCATTCTCCCCTTCCAGCACTGTCACCTGCGTGTCCTTTATGCGTCCTTTACGGACCATGCATGCCTCCCTGTAGGCCGGCACTGTATTCAAAGAGTTGAACAAATCTTGTCCCATTGGAACGTCGACCGCCATTTTGAAAGTTTTAGAAACTGCTGGTTGTTGGCAGTCTCGTTCTCGTTCAAATGCCGAGATTTCAAACTGGGGTACTCTGTCCAATCGGACAGAGTACCCCGGGTACAGTGTCCGGAAATGTTGCCGACAACGACCATTTCAGCCTCACTGGTGGGTACCAGATTTCAGTACCTGATAACTTTGTCAATATTTTCTCTATATTTCCAAGCTTTCCACGTCGTTAGAAGGAGAGGTCTCCACTTTTCGACATTGTGCATAGCTATACATTTCCAAAAAGTCAATATTTGTATCATCAGGTGCTAGATGATCATATTAATCTAACTTTGTCTTGACCCTGCTTTGACCTTTGGCTGAAGGCTGATCGACTTCCTGTCTCCATTTTCACAGCGGAACTTCATGACTTCCTGCAGCAGTGTCAGACTTCCTCTGTCCCCTTCCTACTCCCCTCCCGCCCCCTGCTGACGTCACCAGGGGGGCCACTCCTCCATTCTCTCGGGGGTCACACTGGAGATATCATCGGCCTTGACCAGTGGGTACGGCGTTCGAAGCTGCGCGGTTCCCAGAGTTGCATCCTTGAGCAAGATGCTTAACTCGCATTGTTTCTCCCCACCCAGGAGTAAAACCGGGTACCTGTGAGGGCAATATTGGCAAAAACGTTGTGCGATTAACCCTTGTATGCGGCCAAGCGCCAGCATCGGGTTGGAATACTCCCCAGGGAGCGGAGTTGGTGCTGGTACCTGACTGTGCGTCTTAAATGTCTGTCACTATGTTTGTTGTGAGGTACCAGTGAGGATTGATGAAGATGCCCAGTGATCAGGGGGTAAAGTGTAAGCGGTTTGAGACCCAGACAAAGGGTGTAAGTCGCTATATAAAAACACACACACACACACACACACCTTTCGAAAGACGGCAGCACCGCAGTAACGTGTACGTGTAGAAATGGGTTTGGAATGGCCTAGATGAAATCGTGTACGCACATGTGTGTGTGTGTGTGTGTGTGTGTGTGTGCGTGTATGTGTGTGCGTGTGTATGTGTGTGAGTGTGTGTGCGTGCGCGCGCGCGCGTGTGTGTGCGTGTGTGTGCGTATGTGTGTGCGTGCGTGTAAGCGTGTGTGTGTCTGTGTGTGTGTGCGTGCGCTCGCGCGCGCGTGCGTGCGTGTGTGTCTGCATGTGCCTGACCTAGCTTACAAGGCTGCTGGACTATGGAACTTCATCCATTTATTCATCCGTTCACTCTCTCACAGGCTCCGAGGACGGGACAATTCGACTGTGGTCCTTGACTAAGGGGAGACAACTGCTGTGCATAGAGGGCGTGGGGGAGCTGGTGGGCCAGGTGCCGCTGTCTCTGTGCTGTGGCGACACCCTGGTGCTGGTCAGCCCCAAAGACGGAGGCATCGCGGCCTACAAAGTGAAGGACGGCACGCTGGTGAGTGGAGGGAGAGACACAAGACAGAGAAATAGAGAGAGAGAGAGAGAGAGAGAGAGAGAGAGAGAGAGAGAGAG
>JAWQFJ010002734.1:215695-220695 GCA_034096865.1 Theodoxus fluviatilis | reverse complement strand
AATAGATCTAACTTTGACGTCATTTTATAATCAAGCAGACGCCTAGAATGACGTCACTAATGCTTTCCATCCACAGCTTCCACCACCACCAGCCTGTACGTGTTCTCCTATCGCGTGACGCCGGACAATCGCCATCTGTACTGTGCGAACTCCTCCAGTGTGGAGGTGTGGAATCTCTCCACTGCCACTCGCTCCACTCTGCTGCAATCCGCGGCCGACTTCCGTGACGTCATCACTACGGACATGCGCACTTTGCTGTCAGTGGGGTCGGACCGCTGTCTGAGAATCTGGGATCTTTCGCTCTTGGAGAGCGGCAGCAAGACTGTGTACTCCTCTCAAGCCATGTGAGTGTGTGTGTGTGTCTGTGAGTGTGTGTGTGTGTGTGTGTCTGCGAGTGTGTGTGTCTGCGAGTGTGTGTGTGTGTGTGTGTGTGTGTCTGTGTCTGCGAGTGTGTGTGTGTGTGTGTGTGTGTCTGCGAGTGTGTGTGTCTGCGAGTGTGTGTGTGTGTGTGTGTGTGTCTGTGTCTGCGAGTGTGTGTGTGTGTGTGTGTGTGTGTGTGTGTCTGCGAGTGTGTGTGTGTGTGTGTGTGTGTGTGTATGTGTGTGTGTGTGTCTGTGTCTGCGAGTGTGTGTGTGTGTGTGTGTGTGTCTGCGAGTGTGTGTGTGTGTGTGTGTGTGTGTGTGTCTGTGTCTGCGAGTGTGTGTGTGTGTGTGTCTGCGAGTGTGTGTGTGTGTGTGTGTGTGTGTGTGTGTGTGTGTGTGTGTGTGTGTCTGCGAGTGTGTGTGTGTGTGTGTGTGTGTGTCTGTGTCTGCGAGTGTGTGTGTGTGTGTGTCTGTGTCTGTGTCTGCGAGTGTGTGTGTGTGTGTGTGTGTGTCTATGTCTGTGAGTGTGTGTGTGTGTGTGTGTGTGTGTATGTGTGTGTGTGTGTGTCTGTGTCTGCGAGTGTGTGTGTGTGTGTCTATGTCTGTGAGTGTGTGTGTGTGTGTGTGTGTGTGTGTGTGTGTGTGTGTGTGTGTGTGTGTGTGTGCGTGTCTGTGTCTGCGAGTGTGGGTGTGTGTGTGTGTCTGTGTCTGTGTCTGCGAGTGTGTGTGTGTGTGTGTGTGTCTATGTCTGTGAGTGTGTGTGTGTGTGTGTGTGTGTGTGTGTGTGTGTGTGTGTGTGCGTGTGTGTGTGTGTGTCTGTGTCTGTGTCTGTGAGTGTGTGTGTGTGTGTGTGTCTATGTCTGTGAGTGTGTGTGTGTGTGTGTGTGTGTGTGTCTGTGTGTGTGTGTGCGAGTGTGTGTGTGTGTGTGTGTGTGTGTGTGTCTATGTCTGTGAGTGTGTGTGTCTATGTCTGTGAGTGTGTGTGTGTCTGTGTGTGTGTGTGTGCGAGTGTGTGTGTGTGTGTGTGTGTGTGTGTGTCTGTGTCTGTGTCTGCGAGTGTGTGTGTGTGTGTGTGTGTCTATGTCTGTGAGTGTGTGTGTGTGTGTGTGTGTGTGTGTCTGTGTCTGCGAGTGTGTGTGTGTCTGTGTCTGCGAGTGTGTGTGTGTGTGTGTGTCTGTGTCTGCGAGTGTGTGTGTGTGTGTGTGTGTGTGTGTGTGTGTGTGTGTGTGTGTGTGTGTCTGTGTCTGCGAGTGTGTCTGTGTGTGTGTGTCTGTGTCTGCGAGTGTGTGTGTGTGTCTGTGTCTGCGAGTGTGTGTGTGTCTGTGTATTGTGTGTGCGTGCGCGTATGTGTGTGTGTGTGTATTTGTGTGCGCGTGTGTGCGTGTCACACGCAGACACACACACACGCGCATACACACACAATACACAGACACACACACTCGCAGACACAGACACACACACACGGGATGGGTGGTGGGGGTAAGGGGGCAGAGAGGAAAGTTGATTTCTGAGTTCAAAGATTTGCTGTATTTCAAAAGGAAACATTGTCGCACAAATTGAAAAACTGTGCATATCACCCACAGGACAAATACATGTATACGGACAAGTGCCTTATTATCTAGGACACTGCTTCTCACTAATCTTTCACGCGACGAAAGTTTTCAAAACTAGCCAGACAAATAAAGAGACGCACGTAAGGATTGACAGGGAAACCTCATTTTACAGGAACGTTCTGAAGATGCCCTCGCCTCGACACATCCTGGTGCAGGAGAGAAGGTCAAAAGGTCAGAATGAAATCACCTACTTCCTGTCCTTGCACGACCTTTACCTGCACAAGGTCATCCGACAAGCTGAATTGGTGAGTACAAGAAGAAGAGGACGAGGAAGATGATGACGATGACGGTGACGAGGAGGAAGACGATGATGGTGACGGTGACGAAGAGGAAGACGATGACGATGACGGTGACGAAGAGGAAGACGGTGACGAAGAGGAAGACGATGACGGCGACGAAGAGGAAGACGATGACGATGACGGTGACGAAGAGGAAGACGATGACGATGACGGTGACGAAGAGGAAGACGGTGACGAAGAGGATGACGATGACGGTGACGAAGAGGAAGACGATGACGATGACGGTGACGAAGAGGAAGACGGTGACGAAGAGGAAGACGATGACGGTGACGAAGAGGAAGACGATGACGATGACGGTGACGAAGAGGAAGACGATGACGATGACGGTGACGAAGAGGAAGACGATGACGGTGACGAAGAGGAAGACGATGACGGTGACGATGACGGTGACGAAGAGGAAGACGATGACGATGACGGTGACGAAGAGGAAGACGATGACGGTGACGAAGAGGAAGACGATGACGATGACGGTGACGAAGAGGAAGACGATGACGGTGACGAAGAGGAAGACGATGACGGTGACGATGACGATGACGGTGACGAAGAGGAAGACGATGACGGTGACGAAGAGGAAGACGATGACGGTGACGAAGAGGAAGACGATGATGATGACGGTGACGAAGAGGAAGACGATGACGGTGACGAAGAGGAAGACGATGACGGTGACGAAGAGGAAGACGATGATGATGACGGTGACGAAGAGGAAGACGGTGACGAAGAGGAAGACGATGACGGTGACGAAGAGGAAGACGATGACGGTGACGAAGAGGAAGACGATGATGATGACGGTGACGAAGAGGAAGACGATGATGATGACGGTGACGAAGAGGAAGACGGTGACGAAGAGGATGACGATGACGGTGACGAAGAGGAAGACGATGACGGTGACGAAGAGGAAGACGATGATGATGACGGTGACGAAGAGGAAGACGGTGACGAAGAGGAAGACGATGACGGCGACGAAGAGGAAGACGATGATGATGACGGTGACGAAGAGGAAGACGGTGACGAAGAGGAAGACGATGACGGTGACGAAGAGGAAGACGATGACGGTGACGAAGAGGAAGACGATGACGGTGACGAAGAGGAAGACGATGACGGTGACGAAGAGGAAGACGATGACGGTGACGAAGAGGAAGACGATGACGATGACGGTGACGAAGACGAAGACGGTGACGAAGAGGAAGACGATGACGGTGACGAAGAGGAAGACGATGACGGTGACGAAGAGGAAGACGATGACGGTGACGAAGAGGAAGACGATGACGGCGACGAAGAGGAAGACGATGACGATGACGGTGACGAAGAGGAAGACGGTGACGAAGAGGAAGACGATGACGGCGACGAAGAGGAAGACGATGACGATGACGGTGACGAAGAGGAAGACGGTGACGAAGAGGAAGACGATGACGGTGACGAAGAGGAAGACGATGACGATGACGGTGACGAAGAGGAAGACGATGACGATGACGGTGACGAAGAGGAAGATGATGACGATGACGGTGACGAAGAGGAAGACGATGACGATGACGGTGACGAAGAGGAAGACGATGACGGTGACGAAGAGGAAGACGATGATGATGACGGTGACGAAGAGGAAGACGATGACGGTGACGAAGAGGAAGACGATGATGATGACGGTGACGAAGAGGAAGACGATGACGGTGACGAAGAGGAAGACGATGATGATGACGGTGACGAAGAGGAAGACGATGACGGTGACGAAGAGGAAGACGATGACGATGACGGTGACGAAGAGGAAGACGATGACGATGACGGTGACGAAGAGGAAGACGATGACGGTGACGAAGAGGAAGATGATGACGATGACGAAGAGGGAGAGGACGAGGAAGAGGACGATGACGATGAGGAAAAGGAAAAACGTGACGATGGCGAGACGACGGGGACGCGGAAGAAGAGGTGCATGACGATGACAGCGACGACTACAGGCGATGATGACGCAGTGGTGAAAGCACGGTCCGAATGATGACAATGCAGGGCGTTGAAAGACAGAGTTGTGTGGGCTGCGATGAAAGGCCTGCAATGGTGCATCTCATCATCGTCGTCGTCTTAAGAAAAAGAAGAAATCGCTCATAGCGCGCAGATGAAAAAATTACTTAAATACTTGTCGAAATAGATACGTCTTCAGTTTGCTTCTGAAGTCTCCCAGAGAGGAGCAATTTCCTCAAGGTGTCTTTAGGGATCAATGATGTCGCCCTTTCTCCACTCTTTGGGGCTGTTGTACCTTTGCAAGTGTGGATCCTTTTCCCTGCTGATAGTGGATGGGTGGGCGGATGGGTGCGAATGAATGGGTGGGTGAGTGGGTAAACGGGTGGGTGCGTGGGTAAATAGGTGGGTGCGTGGGTAAATAGGTGGGTGCGTGGGTAAATAGGTGGGTGCGTGGGTAAATAGGTGGGTGCGTGGGTAAATAGGTGGGTGCGTGGGTAAATGGGTGGCTGGTTGAGCGAGTGGATGAAGGGGCGGATGGGTGGATGGATGGATGGATGGATTTCTGATAGATATTTTGATGGATGGATGGGCTGGTGGATAAATTGATGAGTGCGTGGACGGTTGGATGGTGGAGACCATAGATAGGTACATAGTTACATGGATATGTACGCAGGCAGGCAGGCAGGCAGGCAGGCAGGCAGGCAGGCAGGCAGGCAGGCAGTATTGCAGTTGGTGTAGGTGGTAACTGGCTCAACCACCAACCGGACAGTATTAAA
>JAWQFJ010002734.1:203195-210695 GCA_034096865.1 Theodoxus fluviatilis | reverse complement strand
CTATGTCTGCACATCATTATTTGCCACTGCCTTCCCTGTACCGTACTCCACAACTATGTCTGCACATCATTATTTGTCACTGCCTTCAGTGTACCGTACTCCACAACTATGTCTGCACATCATTATTTGTCACTGCCTTCAGTGTACCGTACTCCACAACTATGTCTGCATGTCATTATTTGTCACTGCCTTCGGTGTACCGTACTCCACAACTATGTCTGCACATCATTATTTGTCACTGCCTTCCCTGTACCGTACTCCACAACTATGTCTGCACATCATTATTTGTCAATGCCTTCCCTGTACCGTACTCCACAACTATGTCTGCATATCATTATTTGTCACTGCCTTCCCTGTACCGTACTCCACAACTATGTCTCCACATCATTATTTGTCACTGCCTTCCCTGTACCGTACTCCACAACTATGTCTGCACATCATTATTTGTCAATGCCTTCCCTGTACCGTACTCCACAACTATGTCTGCACATCATTATTTGTCAATGCCTTCGGTGTACCGTACTCCACAACTATGTCTGCACATCATTATTTGTCACTGCCTTCGGTGTACCGTACTCCACAACTATGTCTGCACATCATTATTTGTCACTGCCTTCCCTGTACCGTACTCCACAACTATGTCTGCACATCATTATTTGTCACTGCCTTCGGTGTACCGTACTCCACAACTATGTCTGCACATCATTATTTGTCACTGCCTTCGGTGTACCGTACTCCACAACTATGTCTGCACATCATTATTTGTCACTGCCTTCGGTGTACCGTACTCCACAACTATGTCTGCACATCATTATTTGTCACTGCCTTCGGTGTACCGTACTCCACAACTATGTCTGCACATCATTATTTGTCACTGCCTTCGGTGTACCGTACTCCACAACTATGTCTGCACATCATTATTTGCCACTGCCTTCCCTGTACCGTACTCCACAACTATGTCTGCACATCATTATTTGTCACTGCCTTCCCTGTACCGTACTCCACAACTATGTCTGCACATCATTATTTGTCACTGCCTTCGTGTACCGTACTCCACAACTATGTCTGCACATCATTATTTGTCACTGCCTTCGGTGTACCGTACTCCACAACTATGTCTGCACATCATTATTTGTCACTGCCTTCGGTGTACCGTACTCCACAACTATGTCTGCACATCATTATTTGTCACTGCCTTCGGTGTACCGTACTCCACAACTATGTCTGCACATCATTATTTGTCACTGCCTTCGGTGTACCGTACTCCACAACTATGTCTGCACATCATTATTTGCCACTGCCTTCCCTGTACCGTACTCCACAACTATGTCTGCACATCATTATTTGCCACTGCCTTCCCTGTACCGTACTCCACAACTATGTCTGCACATCATTATTTGCCACTGCCTTCCCTGTACCGTACTCCACAACTATGTCTGCACATCATTATTTGTCACTGCCTTCCCTGTACCGTACTCCACAACTATGTCTGCACATCATTATTTGTCACTGCCTTCCCTGTACCGTACTCCACAACTATGTCTGCACATCATTATTTGTCAATGTATTCGGTGTACCGTACTCCACAACTATGTCTGCATATCATTATTTGTCAATGCCTTCCCTGTACCGTACTCCACAACTATGTCTGCACATCATTATTTGTCACTGCCTTCCCTGTACCGTACTCCACAACTATGTCTGCACATCATTATTTGTCACTGCCTTCCCTGTACCGTACTCCACAACTATGTCTGCACATCATTATTTGTCACTGCCTTCCCTGTACCGTACTCCACAACTATGTCTGCACATCATTATTTGTCACTGCCTTCCCTGTACCGTACTCCACAACTATGTCTGCATATCATTATTTGTCAATGCCTTCCCTGTACCGTACTCCACAACTATGTCTGCACATCATTATTTGTCACTGCCTTCCCTGTACCGTACTCCACAACTATGTCTGCACATCATTATTTGTCACTGCCTTCCCTGTACCGTACTCCACAACTATGTCTGCACATCATTATTTGTCAATGTATTCGGTGTACCGTACTCCACAACTATGTCTGCACATCATTATTTGTCACTGCATTCGGTGTACCGTACTCCACAACTATGTCTGCACATCATTATTTGTCACTGCCTTCCCTGTACCGTACTCCACAACTATGTCTGCACATCATTATTTGTCACTGCCTTCCCTGTACCGTACTCCACAACTATGTCTGCACATCATTATTTGCCACTGCCTTCCCTGTACCGTACTCCACAACTATGTCTGCACATCATTATTTGCCACTGCCTTCCCTGTACCGTACTCCACAACTATGTCTGCACATCATTATTTGCCACTGCCTTCCCTGTACCGTACTCCACAACTATGTCTGCACATCATTATTTGTCACTGCCTTCCCTGTACCGTACTCCACAACTATGTCTGCACATCATTATTTGTCACTGCCTTCCCTGTACCGTACTCCACAGCTATGTCTGCACATCATTATTTGTCACTGCCTTCCCTGTACCGTACTCCACAGCTATGTCTGCACATCATTATTTGTCACTGCCTTCGGTGTACCGTACTCCACAACTATGTCTGCACATCATTATTTGTCACTGCCTTCCCTGTACCGTACTCCACAACTATGTCTGCACATCATTATTTGTCACTGCCTTCAGTGTACCGTACTCCACAACTATGTCTGCATGTCATTATTTGTCACTGCCTTCGGTGTACCGTACTCCACAACTATGTCTGCACATCATTATTTGTCACTGCCTTCCCTGTACCGTACTCCACAACTATGTCTGCACATCATTATTTGTCAATGCATTCCCTGTACCGTACTCCACAACTATGTCTGCATATCATTATTTGTCAATGCCTTCGGTGTACCGTACTCCACAACTATGTCTGCACATCATTATTTGTCAATGCCTTCGGTGTACCGTACTCCACAACTATGTCTGCACATCATTATTTGTCACTGCCTTCGGTGTACCGTACTCCACAACTATGTCTGCACATCATTATTTGTCACTGCCTTCCCTGTACCGTACTCCACAACTATGTCTGCACATCATTATTTGTCAATGCATTCGGTGTACCGTACTCCACAACTATGTCTGCATATCATTATTTGTCAATGCATTCCCTGTACCGTACTCCACAACTATGTCTGCACATCATTATTTGTCACTGCCTTCCCTGTACCGTACTCCACAGCTATGTCTGCACATCATTATTTGTCAATGCATTCCCTGTACCGTACTCCACAACTATGTCTGCATATCATTATTTGTCAATGCATTCCCTGTACCGTACTCCACAACTATGTCTGCACATCATTATTTGTCAATGCATTCCCTGTACCGTACTCCACAACTATGTCTGCATGTCATTATTTGTCACTGCCTTCGGTGTACCGTACTCCACAACTATGTCTGCACATCATTATTTGTCACTGCCTTCCCTGTACCGTACTCCACAACTATGTCTGCACATCATTATTTGTCAATGCATTCCCTGTACCGTACTCCACAACTATGTCTGCATATCATTATTTGTCAATGCATTCCCTGTACCGTACTCCACAACTATGTCTGCACATCATTATTTGTCACTGCCTTCCCTGTACCGTACTCCACAGCTATGTCTGCACATCATTATTTGTCACTGCCTTCCCTGTACCGTACTCCACAGCTATGTCTGCACATCATTATTTGTCAATGCATTCGGTGTACCGTACTCCACAACTATGTCTGCACATCATTATTTGTCAATGCCTTCGGTGTACCGTACTCCACAACTATGTCTGCACATCATTATTTGTCACTGCCTTCGGTGTACCGTACTCCACAACTATGTCTGCACATCATTATTTGTCACTGCCTTCCCTGTACCGTACTCCACAACTATGTCTGCACATCATTATTTGTCACTGCCTTCCCTGTACCGTACTCCACAACTATGTCTGCACATCATTATTTGTCACTGCCTTCCCTGTACCGTACTCCACAACTATGTCTGCACATCATTATTTGCCACTGCCTTCCCTGTACCGTACTCCACAACTATGTCTGCACATCATTATTTGCCACTGCCTTCCCTGTACCGTACTCCACAACTATGTCTGCACATCATTATTTGCCACTGCCTTCCCTGTACCGTACTCCACAACTATGTCTGCACATCATTATTTGCCACTGCCTTCCCTGTACCGTACTCCACAACTATGTCTGCACATCATTATTTGTCACTGCCTTCCCTGTACCGTACTCCACAACTATGTCTGCACATCATTATTTGCCACTGCCTTCCCTGTACCGTACTCCACAACTATGTCTGCACATCATTATTTGCCACTGCCTTCCCTGTACCGTACTCCACAACTATGTCTGCACATCATTATTTGTCACTGCCTTCCCTGTACCGTACTCCACAACTATGTCTGCACATCATTATTTGCCACTGCCTTCCCTGTACCGTACTCCACAACTATGTCTGCACATCATTATTTGTCACTGCCTTCGCTGTACCGTACTCCACAACTATGTCTGCACATCATTATTTGTCACTGCCTTCGGTGTACCGTACTCCACAACTATGTCTGCACATCATTATTTGTCACTGCCTTCGGTGTACCGTACTCCACAACTATGTCTGCACATCATTATTTGTCACTGCCTTCGGTGTACCGTACTCCACAACTATGTCTGCACATCATTATTTGTCACTGCCTTCGGTGTACCGTACTCCACAACTATGTCTGCACATCATTATTTGCCACTGCCTTCCCTGTACCGTACTCCACAACTATGTCTGCACATCATTATTTGTCACTGCCTTCGGTGTACCGTACTCCACAACTATGTCTGCACATCATTATTTGTCACTGCCTTCGGTGTACCGTACTCCACAACTATGTCTGCACATCATTATTTGTCACTGCCTTCGGTGTACCGTACTCCACAACTATGTCTGCACATCATTATTTGTCACTGCCTTCGGTGTACCGTACTCCACAACTATGTCTGCACATCATTATTTGTCACTGCCTTCGGTGTACCGTACTCCACAACTATGTCTGCACATCATTATTTGCCACTGCCTTCCCTGTACCGTACTCCACAACTATGTCTGCACATCATTATTTGCCACTGCCTTCCCTGTACCGTACTCCACAACTATGTCTGCACATCATTATTTGCCACTGCCTTCCCTGTACCGTACTCCACAACTATGTCTGCACATCATTATTTGCCACTGCCTTCCCTGTACCGTACTCCACAACTATGTCTGCACATCATTATTTGCCACTGCCTTCCCTGTACCGTACTCCACAACTATGTCTGCACATCATTATTTGTCACTGCCTTCGGTGTACCGTACTCCACAACTATGTCTGCACATCATTATTTGTCACTGCCTTCAGTGTACCGTACTCCACAACTATGTCTGCACATCATTATTTGTCACTGCCTTCAGTGTACCGTACTCCACAACTATGTCTGCATGTCATTATTTGTCACTGCCTTCGGTGTACCGTACTCCACAACTATGTCTGCACATCATTATTTGTCACTGCCTTCCCTGTACCGTACTCCACAACTATGTCTGCACATCATTATTTGTCACTGCCTTCCCTGTACCGTACTCCACAACTATGTCTGCACATCATTATTTGTCACTGCCTTCCCTGTACCGTACTCCACAACTATGTCTGCACATCATTATTTGTCACTGCCTTCGGTGTACCGTACTCCACAACTATGTCTGCACATCATTATTTGTCACTGCCTTCCCTGTACCGTACTCCACAACTATGTCTGCACATCATTATTTGCCACTGCCTTCCCTGTACCGTACTCCACAACTATGTCTGCACATCATTATTTGTCACTGCCTTCGGTGTACCGTACTCCACAACTATGTCTGCACATCATTATTTGTCACTGCCTTCGGTGTACCGTACTCCACAACTATGTCTGCACATCATTATTTGTCACTGCCTTCAGTGTACCGTACTCCACAACTATGTCTGCACATCATTATTTGTCACTGCCTTCGGTGTACCGTACTCCACAACTATGTCTGCACATCATTATTTGTCACTGCCTTCGGTGTACCGTACTCCACAACTATGTCTGCACATCATTATTTGTCACTGCCTTCGGTGTACCGTACTCCACAACTATGTCTGCACATCATTATTTGTCACTGCCTTCCCTGTACCGTACTCCACAACTATGTCTGCACATCATTATTTGTCACTGCCTTCCCTGTACCGTACTCCACAGCTATGTCTGCACATCATTATTTGTCACTGCCTTCGATGTACCGTACTCCACAACTATGTCTGCACATCATTATTTGTCACTGCCTTCCCTGTACCGTACTCCACAACTATGTCTGCACATCATTATTTGTCACTGCCTTCGGTGTACCGTACTCCACAACTATGTCTGCACATCATTATTTGTCAATGCCTTCGGTGTACCGTACTCCACAACTATGTCTGCACATCATTATTTGTCAATGCCTTCGGTGTACCGTACTCCACAACTATGTCTGCACATCATTATTTGTCACTGCCTTCCCTGTACCGTACTCCACAACTATGTCTGCACATCATTATTTGCCACTGCCTTCCCTGTACCGTACTCCACAACTATGTCTGCACATCATTATTTGTCACTGCCTTCCCTGTACCGTACTCCACAACTATGTCTGCACATCATTATTTGTCACTGCCTTCGGTGTACCGTACTCCACAACTATGTCTCCACATCATTATTTGTCAATGCCTTCCCTGTACCGTACTCCACAACTATGTCTGCACATCATTATTTGTCAATGCATTCGGTGTACCGTACTCCACAACTATGTCTGCATATCATTATTTGTCAATGCATTCCCTGTACCGTACTCCACAACTATGTCTGCACATCATTATTTGTCACTGCCTTCGGTGTACCGTACTCCACAACTATGTCTGCACATCATTATTTGTCAATGCCTTCGGTGTACCGTACTCCACAACTATGTCTGCACATCATTATTTGTCAATGTATTCGGTGTACCGTACTCCACAACTATGTCTGCACATCATTATTTGTCACTGCCTTCGGTGTACCGTACTCCACAACTATGTCTGCACATCATTATTTGTCACTGCCTTCGGTGTACCGTACTCCACAACTATGTCTGCGGACAGAAGAACGGACAAACGGACACACGTGAAGTTAGTGTCATGCACACACGAAGAGAGGTAGGTGAGAGAGACAGAGAGAGAGAGAGAGAGAGAGAGGAGAGGAGAAGAGAGAGAGAGAGAGAGAGAGAGAGAGAGATCGTGAGAGAGAGAGAGCGAGAGAGAGTGTGTGTGAGAGAGAGAGAGAGAGAGAGAGAGAGAGAGAGAGAGAGAGAGAGAGAGAGGGGGGGGGGGCAGGCGGGCGGGCAGACGGACGGACGGACGGACGGACGGACAGGCAGGC
>JAWQFJ010002734.1:178195-193195 GCA_034096865.1 Theodoxus fluviatilis | reverse complement strand
CAGTTGTTTCCTTTTCCCCTGGGCCAAGATGACAGACCTCAATATGTCACACTGACATTCATCTGAAAATAAAGATATTAAAATAAATTTAACAAATGTCAATATCCTCAATGCATCCACTTATATTTCTGTTGATGTACTCAGTAACAGTATCAACTACGTTCAAGGAAAATTTTCACAATATTCTCAAGCATCATCCTACAACAGTTTCCCCACACCTTCATCAAAAGTCTAGCCAATGAGATAAGTAAGAGTGTATTCCGTGCATCCGCTTGTTAAGGGGGAGACAGCACACAGGCAGAAAGACCACTTCCACCATGGTCTAGAAAGACCACTTCCACCATGGTCTAGAGAGACCACTGCCACCACGGTCTAGAGAGACCACTGCCACCACGGTCTAGAGAGACCACTGCCACCACGGTCTAGAGAGACCACTTCCACCACGGTCTAGAGAGACCACTGCCACCACGGTTTTAGGTTGGTCCAGGCCATTATCATCAGGCCTCGGACCAGCCAGGAGCTCCAGTACCCATGGGTTAATAAAGTTGTGGAAAGCAGCTACGACTCGTCTCATACCTGCGCCTCTCTACCATCAAGCCTCGAGCTCCTCCCAACCGCTCGAACCTTACGACCGGCTTCGTCTCCATCTTCACAGAGATATGGATGGATTTTAGAATCATTCGATTTATTACTTAATTTCACGTACATTGATACCAAATGTAGCATTGTGCGATGTCTGTTCCAAATTCTCCAGGCGAGTAAACGGTGTACTATAAAACTCACCCGTTGCCGCCTTGGCTGGAAAGGCGGGATTTTCACGATCGCGCGGCTTCACTCTATCGCTATATTTTGGCGTGGCGCTTTAAAAATACTAATGCTTTAATGACAAACGTACATTCAATTGAAAGAAGAAAGAAAGTTCTTTATTTCTGTGTAAGTTACACATCTGTAGTACTTGTGTAAGCCAAACACAGCCCCCGTGAAAATCGTCAATTTTGGCTGTTTTGCACGTTAGATCGCACTTTTATGCGGCGCTGCCACTACCTATTTGAAGTACTTTTATTTAATTTACATATATTACATATATTCTATTAGATTTAAGGATAAATTTGGTGCACAGGTTATTGTCAGCAAGGGTACGAATTCCTACTTTGTAAATTTCAAAAAGTCATCTCATGTTAGATTCTTTTTCCTAGAAACTTTCATTTGTTCATTTAGATATGTGCATAGTTTGATCATCAACAAAGTACAAATTCTGCTTTTAAAAAAAGCTGATGACGTCATTTTCTTCCAGTACATGTACTCAAAAGTGTTCTGGAGCGTGGACGGAAGTTGCGTCATCGCTTTCCGGAAAGGAGACGCTGAGCCAATCATCTTTCAGCTCAAACGTAGTGGGTCTTCAGGAAGTGACGTCAGCGCAGAATCGTTGGGTAGCTTCCCCCAACTTCCTGCCTCAGACGAAGGTGAGTGACGTCATAAACCAACAACGCGAAATCCCTCACGTGTGACTGGCCAAGGGCGCGTTTCTTAGGCAAGGTACTCTCCTCAAGGGGCAGCCGAGGGCGAGCGAGGCGTCTGAGAAACGGCCAATCATCAGTTGGCAAGGCAGAAGTCCGAGAGAACATGGCTGCGTCCTGGCGCCAGAGTCGGTGAAGAAGTCGCCGATAGACGAAATAAATGACGATGCAGACGTCATAGCAGTTTTTCAATTGATAGAACATACCATTGTGACATCTAAAATGGCACGAGAACTTTTTCAACCAAAAGAAAGCAAGCCAGGTTCAAATGTAGACAGTTTTGTTGTAAACGTTGTGCCTCCATACACTTCGATCTATTCAAGGGACATAATTTATAGAGTGGACATGTGCGGTGCTTCGTGTATGCAAACGGGAAAAAAAAATTCGACAGTGTTTGTCCAGAAGTAACCTATACACATAGCCTACTCCGCAAAATGTACAAATAAACACTCGAACAACAAATAATTCCGTGTACGTACACTTTTTCATTCTCGGACAGTGAGAAGTACATTACAGGCACTGCCGTTTATCAGCGCAACCCAATTGGCATAATCTCCGCCATTTCGGTTCATCCGGGCCTCTGCAGCGAGCCTCAGTGAGGGACCTCTGGAGCTACCTTGGCCACCCTCCTTCGCAGCGAGTGCCTCCTTGTGAAGGCGAGGCCGTAGGCAACACCTAGACCTCGAGATTTCTTGCCTAAGAAACGCGCTCTAGCGCTCGATAGCGCTAGCGTATACAATTCGTTCAAGAGTCGAGCGCCAGCGAGCCTTCGATATCGCTAGGCCTCTTGAACGACCTACGGACTAAGTGAGAGAGACAGAAGTGTGAAGCTGGCGTTTTCGAGTTCCGTGATCGAAAGAGGGCATTGGGGGAATTAACTCTGACGTCATGCAGCACACATACATGTACATATACATTTTAAGGAAATGTAAGCCCTCCACTTCAGGCCCATTCTGTGAACCCGAGTCAGTAGTGACTCTGGCGCAGTTCGCAATGAATGCGTAATACCCTGCGTTCCGTTGCACTCTACTTCATCTCTGCTACGATGTAGCAGGCTCAGGAGTTTCGATTAGTTGGTTTCTTTAATTAATTTTAAAGCACGTTACCATTAACATTAGAGGGTTTTAGAGGCCTTCTTTGGATACACGAATCCCCTTAAAAATTTCACATTCAATTAAACCCTTCTTGATCGAATAGACAACTTCATAAAATCATTAGGGTCGAAAATCCATTAATAACAAAAGGGAGATAACCATCACCAGTCATAGAGGAAGGTCAAGGGAATCCCAAAATGTGTCGTCTGCTAAATCGTTACACTCATGGGTATAAATGCCGACGTTTACTACAAATATCAAAGCAAAACATACAATCCACTCTGCCACGGTGATGAGAGCACGCAAACATTATTTTATTCGAAATTTGACAGCAATCAGCACGTTTGCCACTTCCATGGTATGTAAACTCAATGGTTCGAAGCATGTTTACCGTGCAAGTCCGTAGATTGACTTCCAATTAGTTCTGTTTAGTATGAGCCAATCAAATGCGGCTACGAGTTCTGTAGTTTCATTGTTGCTAGGCACAGCAAGTGGCGCACTCTAGTGTGAAGCATTTAGAGCCTCTTCTGAGATGCTCTAGCTGCTGCGCGACCTTGACAGGAAGTTGACCTCTGCCACTGGGTGAAACGCCACCAAAGCAAAGATTATAGGTTACACAAAGATAGCTCATAAGCTCATTGTTATGAGGATCGAGACACGTTGCGCCCCAAGCGGCCTGGACTATGGGGTAGTAATCACTCTGCTTAGATACATGTAAAAAGTGCTTGTTTGTCGACGCGTTTCTGATGCATTCCGATCATGTTTGTGAATACATTTACGGTGTAATGTGTAATAAAATGATTTGCTGCCATAATGGGGGTGTTTTGGCTTAGTTTTTTTTGTAGCAGGCGTTGTGAAATCGAAAGATTTGGTTCATCTAAATGGATGCTTGTGCGCATGCGCGTGAGCCTATAGTCCGTTTAAACATTGCTCTGTCAGTGGACGCTACTGACTTCGCACGCCCGGCCGCGTTAAAACATGCAAAAATATTAATTAGATTAAAAACTAATCGAAAATAGTCATATTAGACTGTTTTAACGTATACTTTCTGCACAAAACCCACAGAAGATAAGTAAACAAACCTCACCGGTCGTATGTACCTAGATGGCTAGCAGACGAATAATCTTTGTCTCCACTGACAGAGCAATGTTGAAACGGACTATAGGCTCACATTTCGATGAACCAAATATTTCGATTTCACAACGCCTGCTACAAAAAAAAGCCAAAACACCCCCATTATTGCATCAAATCATTTTATTACACATTACACCGTAAATGTATTCACAAACATGATCGGAATGCATCAGAAACGCGTCGACAAACAAGCACTCCTTACATGTATCTAAGCAGTGTGATTACTTCCCCATAGTCTTGGCCGCTTGGGACGCTGCGTTCCGAGCGTCTTGTAACTCTATATAGCAAAAGCTTGGCATGAGCTATCTTTGTGTAACCTATAATCTTTGACCAAAGATTGTGTATGAATGAGTTTCGATCATAAAGCTTTTATTGAGTCGTTTCTTTGATCAAGAGTGAAATAATATTGGGGATTCGTGTATTCATAGAAGGCTTCCAAAACCATACACTTTTAATGATAATTTGCTTTTAAAGTTATTAAATAAAACCAACCAATCAAAACTCTTGAAGCTGCTACATCGTAGCAGAGATGAAGCAGAGTTATGAGTTTTGTGCGAAATAGTCTTTAGAACTACTTTAACGGCGAATGTCAGGGAGCAGAGGGTTATCCCACAAGTCTCTGGTGTGACCTCCAGTTGCATATTCCGGATGGAATCGCTCCATGACGTGATTTGAACTGTGCTAGAGACTCTTTTGTCGGCAGGCGAAGTCTCTAGTGGACTAGCTTGCATTAGGCCCCGAGTTGGATTGTCTGCCTTTAATTATTCATCCGTCCCTCCGTCATTCATTCATTCATTCATTCATTCATTCATTCATTCATTCATTCATTCATTCATTCATTCATTCATTCATTCATTCATATATACACTCCCTCATTTTGATTTCAGTTTCGCAGCTGCAGTCTTTGGCCGACGTTGCTGTCGACGCAGAAGACAGTGACGTTACCGCAGAAGACAGTGACGTTACCGCAGAAGACAGTGACGTTACCGCAGAAGACAGTGACGTTACCGCAGAAGACAGTGACGTTACCGCAGACGACGTGGACGAAGACGCATACGATGAATTCTTCGACGACGATGGCGATGCGGACGACAGCGACGTAGATGAAGTCGAGGAGGACGATAGCGAAGTGCGTGCCAAGCAAATCATGGACAACGTTGAAGTTTGATTTCACTAAGCCGCGCCTCGCCGCATAAACGAAGAAGTGGATGATGAGGACGAGGACTAGGACGTGTACGAGGGCGTGGACGTGGTGGACGACGACTCCTCCGTTATAAGTCTGGCTGAGAGTCACGAGTCTATGGACATCAACTACAGTGACCCCGAGATCGACGACGACTCCTTCGGTGATGTGGAAGATGTTGATGATGATGACGATAAGGATGAAAGTTGGAAGAAGGAATTGTTGAGTGAATTCCAGTAGAGAACTTTCCTCTGCGACCACACACTAACACACGCACGCACGCACGCACACGAACGCATGCATGCACACACTCATACACACACACACATATCCCTACTGCTGCAAGGCTATCCGTATCTCTTGAAAATTGGTTGACACAAGTTGCTCCCCCTGATCTGCATGATACTACCCGGTGCTTATAGCTGAAAGAGTCGTTGTAACCAACATTTCCGGACACTGTACCCAAGTTTTGAAATCTCGGCCTTACAGTCACGTGACTCGCACGCCCGGGGAGTTATGCTAAGATCCGGCCGCGTTAATGTATCTGCGTTTTGTGACAAATGTCTTGCTCGGCGATACTGTACTCCATGCACCTTAACGGTCCGCGTGATTCGGGTGCAATCTTAAGCTAAACGACGTTTATAAATGTCCGTTCTCGCGAGAAATGCCGAGATTTTAAACTCGGGTACAGTGTCCGGAAATGTTGGTTACAACGACCATTTCAGCGTTACTATAATGTAGCTCCACAGCTTCTTCCCAGAGCAACTGTTCTGATGTATGATTGGTGGCTGCGATGCCCCACACGCGAAATCCGGGTCCGAGAAGCAAAATATTGTAGGTTCAAACAGAGACACTATAGTAACTATTGTATTATTGTGTCTCTGGTTCAAAGCATTGTCTGCTTCTGACCTAAGACAGGGCATTAGTGAAGGCAATGAAGGTTTATCGCAGAGTGGTTGGTCAACCCTTGACATGTGCGTGAGTTGGCATTGGTTGAAAAGCCTCCCAGGGATGGATGGATGGATGGATGGACAGTGTTTTACGGCCTATCAGCCTTTGTAGGCTATGTAAGGCCATTAAGCACGAAAATCACTAGAACAGTTTAGAGTAAACGCAAATCAAGTCACGGTGTCCCTAGTTATTCGCCTCTTACGAATCGCGTAGGAAGACGCGGTGGGTCAATTCTTACCCCGAACCCACAGGGGGTCAATTCTTACCCCGAACCCACAGGGGGAAGCCTCCCGGGGAGTGGAGGGAGCGCTGGTGCCCGTTCGTCTTTCCGTCCGTCTCACCGCCCACTCGCTGTTTGCAGACAACTGTTCTGAAGATGCAGTGACCGGGGGTTGTAGGTGGGGAATGGTGGGAGTAAAGTATGTAGCCGAATGAGTTACTATAATTGTCAAGTCAACATATTTTCCCTTCGCTTGAGTGTTTCGTAACGTTGTGGCCTTTAATAGCCTACAAGGCTGATAGACCCTTAAACTTCATCCATCCCTTCGCTTGACGTAGTGTGGGTAGAGCACTGAACTAGATGCGATTAACCGTTCGCAGCACCGCTCCACGCAAGGAACGCCAGCCAATCAGCGTGCGTGTACCTGTCACGTGTTTTTTTATTTAGACAACCTGACTCATGTTGACAAGTAAACAGTGCTTACGATCCAGGAAGGAAAAACACCTCTGTGGTCAAAACGTGTGCGGGGGTGGGGGAAGGGGGGTTAGGGGGGCTGGGGTGGGGTGGGGTGGGGTGGGGTGGGGTGGGGTGGGGCGGGATAGATCGGACCATCAGTAATCGTCGTAGTTAATAGTTTGTGATTGCAGTTTTCAATACCTCAGTACACCTGTTTGTCTCAGATTCGGCTGTGGGTGAAGCGAGTTAATTCCCGCTTTGAGCAGTCGCGCAGCCATTGGTCACTTCCACTTGAAGGGGCGGAGATTTGGAGTCGCCTGTGTCACTACGCAGTTTGGCATTCTGGACTGGTATCAGCACCAGCAGGAGCAGGAGGAGGAGGAGGAGGAGGAGAAGGAGGACGAGGAGGAGGACGACGAGGAGGATAGTGTGAGACAAGAAAGAGGAGGAGGAGGAGGAGGAGGAGGAGGAGGAGGAGGAGGAGGACGATGAAGAGGACTAGTAAGAGGAGGACGAGGAAGAGGAGGACGAGGAGAATAGTGTGAGACAAGAAAGAGGATAAGGAGGAGGAGAACGAGGAAGAGGAAGAGGAGGATAGTGTGAAACAAGGTGGAGGAGGAGGATTAAGTTGGAGAAGGAGGAGGAGAGGATTAAGTTGGAGGAGGAGGAGGAGGATTAAGTTGGAGGAGGAGGAGTGAGAAGGAGGATGAAGAGGAGGAGGAGAATGAGGAGGAGGAGGAGAATGAGGAGGAGTATTAACAGACAAAGAGAACAACAACGCCATTCTGCCTTCTAGCAGTAAACACACTCTGCAAAGCTAAACAAACAAACAAACAAGCAAACAAACAATTAAACAAACAAAAGTGTTGCTAAGCACCTGAGTTCAGAAGGTTTGTGCCACTGCACGACGTTACGAAAAAAATATTACGTGGTTGGGGAAAGTGCACTGCTCGTATTGCACTGATAGTCAAATTTGGGTCAGACATAACAATCAACAACAAGAACAACACATTAATCATGATTCCTGAAATGGATATGGTTGTTATCTGTGCACACATTATTTAGATGTAATTTCTATAACACATACCCTTACATGCAGTAGGTAAGGTTGTAATGTTGGTGGCTTAACGAGCTGTTCACAGAATATTTGTGTTTGATGCATTTTTCACTTACTGCACCCGGTTGTTTTAGACATCATGTAACATAACATATTCACATAATTTCTTTTTAGTATATATATGAAGATGTTACAAAAGAATGAAACTAACATTTGTTGAATTTGTCTATGTAATTATGTTTGAAATGTATGTAACCATTTGTATTGACAAATCCTTGTGATTGTTGTTACTGAATACGAGAATCGTTCTTTTACACACGGAAAGAATCTATATTCTGCATGTATCGTGCAATGAAGCACTCCACCGCCCCACTGCGCTTTGCTTGCCTGATGGCAGCACACGTGCAATGGAGCACTCCACCGCCCCACTGCGCTTTGCTTGCCTGATGGCAGCACACGTGCAATGAAGCACTCCACCGCCCCACTGCGCTTTGCTTGCCTGATGGCAGCACACGTGCAATGAAGCACTCCACCGCCCCACTGCGCTTTGCTTGCCTGATGGCAGCACATGTGCAATGGAGCACTCCACCGCCCCACTGCGCTTTGCTTGCCTGATGGCAGCACATGTGCAATGAAGCACTCCACCGCCCCACTGCGCTTTGCTTGCCTGATGGCAGCACACGTGCAATGAAGCACTCCACCTCCCCACTGCGCTTTGCTTGCCTGATGGCAGCACATCCCAACAATGTACGGCAATAATGGGAGTATTTACTGCAAGGTCACGTACAGATCTTTGAAGATGTTTGAAGATTATGTTCTTGATCTACCCAAAGAAGTCTAGCTTTAAAAACTATATATATGTATATGTGTGTGTGTGTGTGTGTAAATAAATTCCCGACGATGGCCAAGAGGCCGAAAATTGGGGGAAATAATAACTGGCTTGTTTTGTCTTTCAAGTCCTGTATCTGTCGATATAGAAGACCACTGCCAGCATAGAGAGTTGGGTTGTCAGACAATGCCAGTCGAGGCTGGATGCAGAGGTTTTGTGGCAGGGTCTGTCACCCGTTTCCTGGAAGGGACTGGGCGCCAGGTCCCAAGAGGTCACTAGGGTCACGGGGGAGCTGCACAGGCTGGCCGAGTCCGCCTCCCTGTGGATCTTGCAGACCAGGGAGAGGTCAGGATGACTGACCAGTGATGCGATGCCTCTCAGTGGCCAGACTGGCTGCTCGGGGTCGCCCCTGGCTGAGCAGCTGGAGCAGACGTCAAAAGCTCTCCAGCTGGTGAAGGGGGCCTCCAGCTGGTGAAGGGGGGTTCCATTTGGTGAAGGGGGCCTTCAGCTGGTGAAGGGGGCCTCCAGCTGGTGAAGGGGGGTTCCAGCTGGTGAAGGGGGCCTCCAGCTGGTGAAGGGGGCCTCCAGCTGGTGAAGGGGGCCTCCAGCTGGTGAAGGGGGCCTCCAGCTGGTGAAGGGGGCCTCCAGCTGGTGAAGGGGGCCTCCAGCTGGTGAAGGGGGTTCCAGCTGGTGAAGGGGGCCTCCAGCTGGTGAAGGGGGCCTCCAGCTGGTGAAGGGGGGCTCCAGCCGCATGTCGTTCTCTCCAATACATATCAAATATGTGGATGTAGTTTATATAATGTACATTGTCATGAAATCACTTTTTCACGTTTATGCATTCTGAGGAGACTGATTGTGTGTACTAATATCAGTAGCACAGAAGACAACTAGTGTAGCAGGTGTTGCAAAAAACGATATTTCTTCTTCGTTTACTGTAAGACAGCCTTACAAAAACTGTGATTAAAATAGTGTGTGCGACAAATATTAAAAAATTATATATTATATATACTATGGTGCTGGCATTTTGCTTGCTTTCTTTCCTCTGACGGATCTTTTGCAATGAAAAAAAAAGCTTTTACATGGGCATTGTGTTAGGGTAGTTGTGCTTTGGACATTTCAAAAGTATTTAAAAAAGTATAACAGCTTAAAAAAGAAATCTCTGCAATGGGTCCCCAGCAAATCCCCACGTGTATGAACTCCTTCGCTTGTGTTGCAAGTCAGGCAGACGAGGCAGCAAACATTAATTTTGTGCCGAGCTTCACAGCTAGGACAGCGTTACAAGTTCCATGTGTTGCCAACATACGATTCTCTCTAAAGGCACTCTTGCTTTGTTCCACATTCATTCCAGTTGGAAATTGTCAGTGCACTGGACATGTAAATTCGTTTTCACAGAGGCATTTCTAAAGTTAGTGGCTTACTGTATGCATGTTGCTGCTTACCATCATTTTGTATTTGAAGAATCTGATGCAGTCAGTTTCTGGCAGGCTTATCTTGTTCTGCATCCCATCTACACTAACAGTTAGCAAGAGTTCCCTTTCTATGCTTCAATATCCTGTTCATTTCAGTGGAAAGCACATGATGTCTTTGTAAACCCAAGAAGTCACTGGAAATTCATCTGTTCAACTTGAGTAACAGCCTTTGTGGGCTTCTCTGATGCTGTCGACGACTTCCACACCAAATCTAATGATGTGAATTGCAACCAGCATCATAGATGTGCATCCCGCTTGTGTATGTGCAGTGTCCTGCCTGTGTGACTGGCGATATTTGCATGACATCTCTTGGTAACTAGAGCTCATTGATAAACAAACAACAAGATAGACAATGGAAGTGTTTGTTCTGCATTGTATTTAGATCAGCTGGCATATCTACAGGAATACACAGGACAAAGGCTGGGTCAGAATGGTAAAACACTTTATCTCCCTATCGAGTACAAAATAACAGTCATGATATATGAGAAAAGATACATTCTCGCCTCTTCGTTAACATACCCCCAGCTGCAGCCACAAAGTCGGAAATGTTCCCTCAGGTAGATCAGTCTGCAATAAATTAATTAACTCGCTGCTTCCCTTCCTCTGGATTCTATGTGTGTGTGTGTGTGTGTGTATATATATCTATATATAGATGTTACCCAGGTAACTACAAGCACATACTAAGGAGTGAGGAGAAAACCAAACAAGACAGGCTGGCAGAAAACACTTGTACAACAGGTGACGGAGGAGTCACGAGTTGATCAAAGCTACAAACGGCCCAAGCAGGTTTCGAGGAATTTTGGCCCGTCACGTGATGACTACCACTATGTCCATTTTGGCTTGTTTTTCTTTCATTCAAACCATGCTAGGAGTACTGGCAGAATTTGTGTTGGAAAAAGGGAATGCTTCTGTCCTCGACTCCTTCTGGGGTGGCAAACTCATCTCCACACGTCCCATAATTACATTATTAAAAAAACTTTCACAAGTGATGACCCACCTTAACAAACAAACAAAAAATGTCTTGCAAAATGATGGGTGAAGAGAAGGACGCAGACAGCAACAGCCTAAAAATCTTCCAGTAGGAGAAATCATCACCCTAAGTGAGGCCATCTTCCCCTTGGAGAACACGAGAGCTGCAGAAGCAGGGGTTGGTTGTCATAGCAACTAGAGCAGGCCTAGAAAAGACGGACAAGCACGATTGTTGGGAGCAGAGCATGGAGTGCAAGCACGGATCTCCACTCTGCGGAATGTTGGTGAGTCGCCCCAAACTGCGGGAGAGGAGGGAGGGAGAGAAAGGTGCAGGCACTATCACACAGATTGAAAAAGAAAAAAAGAAACCTTGCGTCATTTCTTGCAATCCAACTCTGGGCCTGTGGGGGCAACTTGCAATTGTCTAAAAATGTGTGGACTTGAGCTGTAGATTTCTCACATTCCTGGCAGATTCTTACTTGCATCCACAGCCCATTCTGTTTCCTCCATCTCCCACCAACATGGTCAGCCACTTGTATCCCGCCAAGTCCCGTCAGCCACTTCGGCCTTAGGACTCTCTCTCACCATTGCTGCTAGCGGTCAATCTTTGCTGTAAATGCTCAAGGTGTGGACCCAGCTGGGTGAAGACTAGACAATCTGGAAGACCAGCAGCAATGGAAACATTCCGAAAATGTCTGTGCACTCCAGAGAGTCTTGGTTCATTCACACTTGCAGACGGACATTTCCAATGTGGTACCCTGATGAATGCGGTGATCAAGCAAAACCTACAACCAAAGAAACTTTCACCGTTCCATTCTTAAAATTGAACCTGTTATGACAGGCCTTCCTTCCTACTCCATCCAACACAGTAGTTCCACCTCTAGCCCTTGGGCAGTCTCCAGGAAGTCTTTCAGGCCAGAGATAGACGCAAGATCAGCAGCCTCGTCATGACAACACAAATGGAATTGCTGGCAGGTGGCTACTTTCTGGAAGAGGAGAGGCAATCATCGCTGCCAACAGTTCTACAAGCCAGACAAGGGACACCTCTAACTGCCAAAATGGCAGCCCGGGTTTTATCAACTTGGGCAGAATGTTTCATAACACAGAAGGAAAGAAGACTGAACTGCACAGAGAAAAATGCAAACTCAGACAAATATTGTACATTTTCTTACACAAGAATAAATTTACCATGACAGACAGATGCTCACAGTTCTTCAAGAGATGGCATGGAATTGAAATTAAAAAAGAAAAAAGAAAAGCAATTTACAGTTTGTACACACATCTTACATCTTAGCTTTTCACTCAAGTGATGATGGCCAACAAATACATGCCTTCCAAACACATTGCACGTGTCTAGGTTTCAAACAAGAGAGAGAGAGAGAGGGAGGGAGAGAGGGAGGGAGGGAGGAGAGAGAGAGAGAGAGAGAGAGAGAGAGAGAGAGAGAGAGAGAGAGAGAGAGAGACAGAGAGCTTGATAATTTTCAACAGCCATTGCATCCAAACCCAATCTGGTGATTCAAACAACAACAAAAAAACCAAGGGACCGCCTCGAGGCATGCAAATCCATTCAGAATGTGTAGCTTGCTCCAGACGCGCACACCTATGCATGGTGCTACAAGCACTGACAGCCGTTGCATTGAGAGCCCAAAAGTATTTACAAGTCAGGGATCAGTGTCACTCCATTAAAAAGGACTCGAGTTGACACCCCAGAGCAATATGGAAAGCTGGGGCCAGCAGAGTCGCATTCACAAACACAGCAGAGCGCTGGCGAGATGCAGTATGCAGTATCTCTCCGAGGAAAGGGAGAATTAGTGCAGAATTTCAGTCAATCTCTGGCAGGAGGAAAAAGTGAGTTAGGCAGAAGGCTATTTCATCATCAATGGCAAACTCGTTGACTTGCGCACAATGCTAAGCTAGGACATACTGTTCCATACAGTGGCTGACCTTGGTATCAATCACCGAGGGAAGTTACTTGCAGCATGACAAGCAATTTCCCTACATCGGATGACAAGCCTGCGACCAGCGTATCATAACTGGGTAAAGACTGCTTGCTCCTTCTTTATACTCTAAATCACAGTTAAACACGACATGCTTTCCTTCGCTGTAACAACCCCACAATTTTTTTATTTTTTAAACAGTGGGTCTTGAATTCTCAGACTATCTAAATTTTACAACAGACTTATATACACTTCAGGTAAACAGAGGCAACAATTTACAAATTCTGCTCTAACAAAGGTGTAATATTTTGACGACTGAAAATCGACCAACGCTTAATTCTTTAGGTTAAGGACTACTGAGTTCCAAGAAGACAAACTTATCATCTGAAATCCAGAGCATCAGTCTCGTCTGAACTTCCAAGTCAGGTCGGCAAGAACAGTTGAACTGCTGCTAGATACACGACCTTCAAGGCTGCACTTCATCTCTACCCACTTACAAGACTGAGTCACAGATTTCGCAGAGAAGTGCAGTCATTCACAAATGTTTCATACCACAACGCCCCAGTCTGCAGTCAGCTTGCGATGGACAGAAGACCAGGGGGATGAGACGGACAGAGAGAACATTGAACAAACAGGAAACAATCTGAGGCAAGCCACAGAAAGACATCATCATCTTCTTGCACAGGTACACCTCAAGCAGCCAATCTCAAAATAATCTGCTAGTGGCTTCCACATGGCCAAGTGAATGAAGTGTATGCACAGGGGCGAGTGTGTGTGTGTGTGTGTGTGTGTGTGTATGTATGTGTGTGTGTGTGTGTGTGTGTGTGTGTGTGTGTGTGTGTGTGTGTATGTATGTGTGTGTGTGTGTGTAAATGTGTGTGTGTGTAAATGTGTGTCTGTGTCTGTGTGTGTGTGTGTGTGTGTGTGTGTGTGTGTGTGTGTGTGTGTAGGCAAGCAACTCTGCCCAAACCTAGACATCTCCGCAACACCCAGGCTGTCCAGGCAAAGGCTTATGTTGCAGCGGAGGGGGAGAGCGCAGCGTACGAATGAACATACATACATCCAAACCACCAAAGCCCCCACCTTCTCCTCTCCTTCCTTTCCCCTCTCACCCCTCCCTCGACCTGACCCCTCCCCCCCCCCCCCCCCCCCCCCATGCGGGGGCCAGTGATGCAGAGATGGGGGGGCCATGAAGGAGCTAGTGCTAGGGCAGCATCCTCTAGCTGCAGCACTGTTTTCGCGAGCCGATGCTTGGGTCCGTGGGCGACATGGTTATTGTCTCCACATTGTGGCTGGGCGAGCTCTCGTCATCAGGGGCATCGCGAATCTGCTTCTGTGAGACTATCTTGTAGATTTCTGAAAAAAGAAACGGGGCAAAAATTGCCAATGCGATGACTGTAAAGTGTTGTTGATTCCTGGATAAGCTCTACTTGGTAACATACATTGCCAGTCCTAGATTTGCCACCATTAAACCAGTCTCAACTCCCTTATTATATTTTCTAATTTAGCAATGTAAGAGTCCTTGAAATTGCAGTCTTTTTTCTGATTAATATGATTTTTGTACTTTTAAATCTTCAGAGGCCAGATTGAACCAAAACATTTAGTTTTTTGGCTGAAAACACTTTTATATGTATTGAGTGGATTTCGGGATTACTCATTGGGCAGAAAAGATTGGACACATGCAGTTAGTTGTTTGGTACCAATTTCGTTCTCCTTTTTTCACAATTAAAAGAAAGTTTCGGGTTGGGAAAAAAAGATAAAGAAAAAACAAGAAGGGCAAAGCCCATACGACTCACATGCTTGACCTTGACCTTTATATGACCTTGACCTTCAGGTGACCTTCAAGGTCAAGGTCAAACAACTAAACCTACCAATGACATCATACACTAAGAACTGCTTTACACATTTTTCCTTCCAAAATACATGTGACCTTGACCCAAGGTCAAGGTCATCCAAGGTCATGCAACACAAAGCTGTTAATTCAAGACATAGGAAGCACAATGGTGCTTATTGGCACTTTCTACCATGAGATATAGTCACTTTTAGTGGTTCACTACCCCATTTTGGGCACATTTCATAAGGGTTAAAGTGACCTTGACCTTGATGATATGTGACCAAATGTGTCTCATGATGAAAGTATAACATGTGCCCCACATAATTATTAAGTTTGAAACAGTTATCTTC
>JAWQFJ010002734.1:148195-173195 GCA_034096865.1 Theodoxus fluviatilis | reverse complement strand
CTCTGCATTTTCCTCCTTATATTCATTGATCTAACTTTGGTGACCATGCGATGATCTCCGGACACAGTTGTCTGTTGCAGCTTACAAGATTGCCAAATGTGGAAGACAAATCTTGAGGAAGACATCTTAAGAGCTTGCCACTCCTTCACTGTGGGCATGGGGCAGTGAGGACAAGGCAGTCAGGGCACAACACAGCACAGGAGGGCACAGCACAGCACAGCAGGGCACAGCACAACAGGGCACAGCACAACAGGGCACAGTACAGCAGGGCACAGAACAGCACATCACAGCACAGCACATCACAGCACAGCAGGGCACAGTACAGCACAACAGGGCACAGCACAGCACAGCAGGGCACAGCACAACAGGGCACAGCACAACAGGGCACAGTACAGCAGGGCACAGAACAGCACATCACAGCACATCACAGCACAGCAGGGCACAGTACAGCACAACAGGGCACAGCACAGCACAGCAGGGCACAGTACAGCAGGGCACAGCACAGCAGGGCACAGCACAACAGGGCACAGCACAGCACAGCAGGGCACAGCACAACAGGGCACAGCACAGCAGGGCACAGCACAGCACAGCAGGGCACAGCACAACAGGGCACAGCACAACAGGGCACATCACAGCACAGCACGGCACAGCACAGCACAGCACAGCAGGGCACAGCACAGCAACAAGGGCATCACAGTTCAAACTAGAGAGCATTCAGGGCGCAAACCTCCGTCAAGGATCCCACATTTCTCTTCCATGACTATATTTCAAGCAGAATGTTCTGCTAGCCAGGCCTAACGCTTTGAGGTTTAGTTCATTTGAGCGCTTACTAGCAGTCTGTGAGTGTGGAACGCATATGCCTGTGGAATGAGCAGTTTGACATCATCAACTTTGTGATGCTCAATAAAATCTGTCTTTATGAATCAGATTCCAAAACTAGATAACAGATAATCTCCCACATTTAATGGACTTTTCCTTGGGTGAAACCCTTACCTTCTACCAAATTCATCAGAATCCAATGTTTAATTCTGGAGTTATTTTGCTTATAATGCACAAACCAACAAACCACAAAAGTAACCTGCTTGGTGGAGATAAAGTGTCCGGAAATGTAGGTGTAAAACAGAAAAAAGCCTCTTGCTTGGAAAAGAAGGAGAAAAGATGGAGACTCACGCGCTGGTGATGGCTCTGTATCTCTCCTGGCCGGCTGTGTCCCAGATCTGCGCCTTTATCGTCTTTCCATCCACAGGTATACTCCTGTAACAACAAACACATCAGTGACACTCCTGTAACAACAAACACATCAGTGACACTCCTGTAACAACAAACACATCAGTGACACTCCTGTAACAACAAACACATCAGTAACACTCCTGTAACAACAAACACATCAGTGACACTCCTGTAACAACAAACACATCAGTGACACTCCTGTAACAACAAACACATCAGTGACATTCCTGTAACAACAAACACATCAGTGACATTCCTGTAACAACAAACACATCAGTGACATTCCTGTAACAACAAACACATCAGTGACACTCCTGTAACAACAAACACATCAGTGACACTCCTGTAACAACAAACACATCAGTGACACTCCTGTAACAACAAACACATCAGTGACACTCCTGTAACAACAAACACATCAGTGACACTCCTGTAACAACAAACACATCAGTGACATTCCTGTAACAACAAACACATCAGTGACATTCCTGTAACAACAAACACATCAGTGACATTCCTGTAACAACAAACACATCAGTGACACTCCTGTAACAACAAACACATCAGTGACACTCCTGTAATAACAAACACATCAGTGACATTCCTGTAACAACAAACACATCAGTGACACTCCTGTAACAACAAACACATCAGTGACACTCCTGTAACAACAAACACATCAGTGACACTCCTGTAACAACAAAACACATCAGTGACACTCCTGTAACAACAAACACATCAGTGACATTCCTGTAACAACAAACACATCAGTGACATTCCTGTAACAACAAACACATCAGTGACATTCCTGTAACAACAAACACATCAGTGACATTCCTGTAACAACAAACACATCAGTGACATTCCTGTAACAACAAACACATCAGTAACACTCCTGTAATAACACACCAGTGACACTTCTGTAAAACACACCTGTCACACTCCTGTAACAACAGCAACAATCATGTAACAACAGCAACACTCTTGTAACAACACACAAGTGACACTCTTGTAACAACACACCAGTCACACTCTTGCAACAACACACCAGTCACACTCCTGTAACAACACACCTGTCACACTCCTGTAACAACACACCAGTCACACTCCTGTAACAGCAACACTTCTGTAACAACACACCATTTAACAAGAAGGGCAAAGCCCATACGACTCACATGCTTGACCTTTATATGACCTTGACCTTCAGGTGACCTTCTAGGTCAAGGTCAAACAACTAAACCTATCAATGACATCATACACTAAGAAATGCTTTACGCATTTTTCCTACCAAAATACATGTGACCTTGACCCAAGGAAGAGGGACCAAAAAAAGAGAGGCGCAGGGCATATGCAGGGGGGCTCTAGATTCGTTCTAATCGCGTCACCTCAATGGGGCCCTCATCTCAGCTCTATCCTCTCTCCTCTATCCTCTCTCTATCAAAAATCTCCCTCGCCTCTCTCGTCGTAATCGCCTCCACCATAGCCCGTCTCGTCCGCTTCTAAAGTCGTCTCTCCACACCATATATCTCTCATGTCTTATATACTCTCTTTCCGACTATCGTCTCTCGAGGCTATCCTTTTCCCTCACTGCGCCCTCATCTCGCTTCTCTCTCGTACATCTTCTCTCTTCTCTCGTGTCCCTCTTTCCCTATCCCAATAAAAAAGTCGCGACATTGCAGTCCTTCTCCCCACGCAATTGTTTTTCATACAATATCTTTTAAAACATATACAGAACTTAAAATATAGATATGAGGCACAACTAATGGATGGATGTGACAAAATAAAAACACGTGATGTTGCTATGTATGTATATTACGGGTATAAAATGCGTCTCGAGAAATTGGAACATTCTCCTGACAGTGTGAATGGACAGTTAACATGAAATAGAGGTGAAACAAGCTACGCAAGCAAAGAACAATCTGCTTTGACCAAATGACATTTTCTATATGTTGTTGCATTAAAGATGCTTAAGCAGCTACATACTGCATTTTAAGTATGAGGAAATTGAGTGAGTGTTTGTGTGTGTGTGTGTGTGTGTGTGTGTGTGTGTGTGTGTGTGTGTGTGTGTGTGTGTGTTTGTGTGTGTGTGTGTGTGTGTGTGTGTGTGTGTGTGTGTGTGTGATATTGTGCATAATTATGTGTGTGCATATGTGCGTATGTGTGTATATGAGTGTGTAACGGTCCGCATACTGTGATTTTGTGGAGTATAAAAACTGAAGATTTTCTCATAACTACGATAGGGCATAAAAGAGTGTATTCATCTGTTGCTACTGTCTGTTTGAATTTGAATGGTCTGCTAAAGCAGAACTGCAGGAAGTTTTCACAGTCAGTGCACAAAAAGCCCATTGTGAATTTCATCACCAAAAAGTGTTTCAACAAAAGTAGATGTTGTTGCGTGCCGATGCGGTTTACTACTCTGTCCTTTTTCTTTCCTTGTTATAGATATTTATCTAAATGCTCTCAGAATAAACGGATTACTTATGTTGTCGCGCCTAATGATGAATGACTCGTCTCTTCCCTGCAGTGCCACCCTATCTGCCTTTGCCGCTGTACATCAGCCATGTCCCACAATACTCTGAGCGTGGACTGTGCGGTTTTTATACATTGCCTTACAACGATGGGAGGAAGAAGACGGAATTTTTTATGAAATGTAACATTAGCAATTAGCTTTTTCTCATTAACCACTGCTTCATTACTTTCTGGTTAGTAATGCAAGCACAGTATTTTCTCCCCCTGCAGGAACTGTTTAAAAGAAAATTCCCGTAAATTTAGCCATTCAGGAACAGTGTAAATCACATCAATGTTGAATACGTAGCAGAAAATGTTGAGTCTTGAAAATAAATTCCCTACCGAGGAAAATGTGGACACATGGCAAGGAGACAGAAGAGACGGGTACCGCATCACAGTATGCGCTCAAACTGCGAATAGTGAAACTGAAGCTAGAGTTTTTCCTTGGTGCTGGGCGGCTCATGACGAATACCGACAACTTTTGCTTGAACAACAAACTTTGCCTGTTTTTCCTACTAAACTTTTGTTCTTACAGTGATATGAAATCATCTCTAATTTCCTTAATACCTGTTCTTTACTGAACAAATTGCTAGTTTGTAACCTTTACGGCAAATATATGGATCAACTGCGATTGTGTCCGGATTCTGGTACTTCGAACGAACTCAGGTTTCGTTTCTTAATTGAGTGTAATGATATGCATGAGTCAACACCCAAACTAAGCCAGTCTACATTCGGACTGGAGAGAGTTTCTCAAAAGTCCTCACCGATCAGGAATTGAAGCGCCTAGATGAGCTCAATGCCCCTGCTTTCCTGACAGAGGTGGGTCACACCCCTTCCCTCCCCAGCCATCACCCAGCATGACCTTGTGACCCGGCCACCCCCCTAGCCTCGGCCGATCAGGGCAGTTGCCAGACAGAAGATGTGTATGTGTGTTTGTGTGTGTGTGCATGTGTGTGTGTGTGTATGTGTATGTGTGTGTGTGTGTGTCTGTGCGAGTGTGTGATAGTGTCCGTATTTGTGTGTGTGTGTGTGTGTGTGTGTGTGTGTGTGTGTGTTTGTTAATGTGTGTGTTTGAGTTGTGTGTTTGTGTTGTGTGTTTGTTTTTTGTATGTTGTGGTTGTGTCTGTAGTTGTGTCTGTGGTTCTGTCTGTGGTTGTATTCGTAGTTGTGGCTGTACTTGTATCTGTGGTTGTGTCTGTAGTTGTGTTTGTGGTTGTGGTCGTGTCTGTGGTTGTGTCTGTGGTTGTGTCTGTGGTTGTGTCTGTGGTTGTGTTTGTGGTTGTGTCTGATGTGTTCGTGGTTTTGGTTGTGTCTGTGGTTGTGTCTGTAGTTGTGTCTGTAGTTGTGTCTGTAGTTGTGTCTGTAGCTGTGTCTGTGGTTGTGTATGTGGTTGTGTTTGTGGTTGTATCTGTGCTTGTGTCTGTAGTTGTGTCTGTGGTTGTGTTCGTGGTTGTGTCTGTAGTTGTGTCTGTGGTTGTGTTCGTGGTTGTGTCTGTGGTTGTGTTTGTGGTTGTGTCTGTGGTTGTGTCTGTAGTTGAGTCTGTGGTTTTGTTCGTGGTTGTGTTCGTGGTTGTGTTCGTGGTTGTGTTCGTGGTTGTGCTTGTGGTTGTGTTTGTGTCTGTGGTTGTATTTGTGGCTGTGGTTGTGTTGTGTGTGCTTGGTGTGGTGTGTTGCATTCTGTTGTGTTTGTTGTGTTGTGTGCATGTGTTATGTGCTTGTGTTTTGTGTGCGGTACATGTATATGGGTATTTGTATACATGTCATCATGTGTTAGTGTGTATCCAATGCCCTGAATGTTTGTGCTCATGTATGTGTATGGTGTATGCTTATGTATGTGTGCCTGTTTGTGTGTGTGTGTGTGTGTGTGTGTGTGTGTGTGTGTGTGTGTGTGTGTGTGTGTGTGTGTGTGTGTGTGTGTGTGTGTGTGTGTGTGTGTGTGTGTGTGTGTGTGTGTGTGTGTGTGTGTGTGTGTGTGTGTGTGTGTGAGTGAGTGACTCTGTGTGTGTGTGTGTGTGTGTGTGTGTGTGCGTGTGTGTACACGTGTACTTTTATCTATTCATCCAGAGACACAGATTGCATACTTGAAGAGTACATCTTACACTGAAAAAATGTTCAACAAACATCCACAAACATAGATGAAATAAAATTCGGGATCTGCAATGGTTCAGACCACAATGTTGCCATCAGTCCTGCTTTGTGGAACGTGGTGAAAGAGAGTGACTTTCCACTTTACAACACATTTTTACCAAATCCGAGTAAAGCGGGCATGGAGTTGGAATGCACATTCACTTTCTTTAAATACTTGCAAAATGCATATCTGTATTTTGTTTAAGATTTAGTAAAGATGCATTTTGCTGATATAGTGGACTCATTCATGCCATGTAATTAAGTCTGAGGCATTTTCTGTTGCAAGAGAGTGAAGCAAGTGTGAGACTACAAATTACAGGAACTTTTCATGGTATTTGCTGCGCAAAGGGACTTATTCAAGGGATCAAGAATCCGAGTGAGTGTAAATATGGAACTTGCGTAACTTATAATTATAGCAAATACCCTGTATGAATATATCGTGATTGATAGGAGCACTCACATTACAGCATTATTTGACCAATAACACTTTATGCTAATGACATGTCTATACAATGCCGTCTCAATGGCGTATTCAAAGAGGACTGGTCTGCTTAGAACTTCTGGTTCGTTTCTACAGAAGCAAAGCCACACTTCACGAAGTGAGGGACATGAGGCATCGAATTGTGGATTTTACCTTTGACTTGTTACATACATGTACATACAACAGCTGCTGTGGAATACAGTGCAAAATACAACTGCATGGCGCTGGTTTCTACGATCATGCGCACAGCCATACCCTGCAGCTAACAAGTAAGGCTGAAATGGTCGTTGTCGGCAACATTTCCGGACACTGTACCCAAGTTTCTAATATCGGCATTTCTCGCGAGAACGGACATTTATAAACGTCGTTTAGCTTAAAATTACACCCGAATCACGCGGACCGTTAAGGTGCATGGAGTACAGTATCGCCGAGCAAGACGTTTGTCACAAAACGCAGATACATTAACGCGGCCGGATCTTAACATAACTCCCCGGGCGTGCGAGTCACGTGACTGTAAGGCCGAGATTTCAAAACTGGGTTACAGTGTCCGGAAATCTTGCCGACAACGACTCACTCAGCACAAGTAAGCGTGTGTTCATCAAACATCTCCGCCCTGCCCTCTGAATCGCATGTGCTGCCAAGTCCAAATGTAGGCTTCATGGCGTGTTTACACGGGCGATTCCCGATACAAAACTTGTCTCAGTTTGTCGTCTGTACAATGAAAGGGGGAGGGGTGCAGGCATAAAGGGGTGGAGTCATGAAAGGGGTGGAACCCAGGAATGACGAATACAGGGTGGCAAGGAAAGACTGGCTGTTGTGCTGAAGGCTAATTACTTTCCGTACAGATCCACATGCTCGCCTGTTGTCAGAAGAAAACACATTAGCCTCACTCTCCGTTGCTGGGCCAGCTTGGAGATGCATGCACGCACACACACACACACACACACACACACACACACACACACACACACACACACACACACTGTGTATGGACATGTTCAGTTGGGAGAAAAGCTTTGGACTTCACGAGTGCTCGCTATAAAGCCCGTGCTTGATTAGAGGACGCTAATGCCCGCACTCGGTGTGCAGACACAAAATTCAGTCATGTGACATCTATTTCAGGCCCCGCACGTTGTATGTTTAGGACTGGCCGAGACTGGTCTGCCACCCCGTGTGTTCCGCCATTTTACTTCTTCAGATCGCATGCAAAACGCTTATTTTAAGAATTACTGGTGAGAATTCAAATAAATCATAACCAAGCAACAGTATCGATTCCGAATGAGCCTCAAAAGTGTGTATAGTGGTCACGTGATCAAATCAATTACTCGTGTTTAAAGAAGTCGAGAAAGCGTTTTGAGACAAAAGTCGGTCATGTGACATCTATTTAAAGGCTCGCTCGCGACATTTTTGTCCGCCCAAGACTTGAACATATATGTGGAGCCGTGGTTATCCCTCCAGGTTTACTGGACTCTTGATCGAAGGAGTCTCGAAAGTTGTTTTCAACATGATCGAACGTAACATTCGCCAGTGTACCGAATCACTCAGTAACCAACATTTCGATTTGAATAATGTAGCGATTTAAACGAGCTATTGATGTATTCTACATAGAGCTTTGAGAAATTCCTACTGCCACCCGGTCATGGTTTCTTTGTATGTGTGTCAGTGATTCTTAGAACTGGCGTCTTGCATGCAAACTGGAAAACCCCCAAACATTTCCTTACATGTGTGAGCACATAATGCCGCTTGCGGGGCCGGGGCCTGAAATAGATGTGCTTAGACTGAAATCTCTCTCTCTCTCTCTCTCTCTCTCTCTCTCTCTCTCTCTCACGGCACCTGGCAGGGTGGGAAGGTAATCAGGGCTGAATGCCCAGCTTCTAGATTAAATTCCTTTCAGGGCACTCAGGCTTCCCTGGTAACCAGGAGATCTGTGGAGAAAGGTGGCATGCGGTGTATCCTGTACGCTGGCAATGAGTCATGCTAAGGCCATAGCCAAGCTGCAACAAGACACCACACCCACTTTAGGATGCAGGTTACACTTTGGGAAGTAACACACACATGTGACGTGTTTGCACTCAGTTTCTAAAGGGACGCGATAGAGATTTAATGGGAAAACTGGAAAACTCCAGTAAAGTCTCTGAAGGCAGGGACTGAACCGCAGAACCCCCTTGCCTCGAACCATTGGCGACAGATCAAGTCATCACGCCTAGTCTTGATATACATGTGTACATACACACGTTTATCAGCATAGCTGGATGTTCACCCGAGGTCAGTCTCCTGTGAGATGAGAGCTAATACGACTGATTCTGCAGGAGCGGAAATATACATCATCATTTTGTAGAGGAAAACATAGAATGGACGTGTTTGTGGTCCATTTCTTATAAGGATGCAGAGAGACGCTTTTATGTAGTCCATGCGCAGAGCATTTTCACATTGTGATATCTGGGTATGTTTCCTGATTATTTGCCTTTTACGAATCGTGTAAGGTCACGCGGTGGGTCTATTCTAACACAAAAACAAACACACGCGCACACACACAAACACACACACCTACACACACACACACACACACACACACACACACACACACACACACACACACACACACACACACACACACGTCCAACACAGAGAGAGGAGGAGGTCAGGACGGCTCTCGCGATTTAAAGAGTCAGCCTGGGCTCAAGGACAACAGTCTGACAACCAGAGTTTCATTTGTTAAAGCCAGCCTTGCAAGGCAGTGTTTCAATAGACTCCCCTCCCTAAAGGCCTAACTTAATAGCCCGAACGGAGTATCAGCGAATGCCCCGAACAGCTGTCGCCTTTCCAAATCGTTCGGCGACAACTGTGTTCGCCCTTAACTGCCCGTGAGCTTGGGCGCCGAACACCCCAACAGCCATTCTCGCTCTGGTTCAGCGAGCACGTGTTGGGCAAAAATTTGCTTGGAGCGCGTGTTATGGGACCTGGCTTCTCATTGGCTGAGAAACCGACTCTTCTCTTGAGGAGGAGTTTTTGTTGGCGTTCTCGTGACTGTTTGCACAATTTAAATGGCGGACATGTCTTCGGTTCGAACAGAAAACGCTGTATTTTGAGGATACTAGAAACCCATCCAAAGAAAATATAAGCCATGAACAGCATTAATTTATCAAAGCTGTATGTTGAATGCATCAATTGGTCGTGAAAGCGCTCACAGTTTACAACTGGAATGAAGGTCGACTCGCCCTCTGTGTGGACCAGCCAAAGGAAGGTTCGAGGACAACAATGTATTTATAATCTTTCCTGGTGTCGGTGAGGTCCGCGCGTCAGCTATAAATAGAAGTGTGCGAAGCTTGGCTGGGCTCGTATCAACAAGACTGAGTAATTTATTCAAGAAAACAGAAAATTTACAACGCATACTTCAATGTGAATGCAAAATTCGATGTAACACACAGCAAAAGAAGGTCATCGAAATACAGCCACGGTGCGTTAGACTCGACTACGCTCCACAGTCACAGGAAATCTGCTGTACGCGTGAACTCTAAACTCTCTCGATGACGCTGTGCGTTCGCCTCTATTAAAATAACAACAACGCCCGGTTGGCGACGACGACGACAATGAAGACTGGGGGACTGCGTGAGAAGGGGGGAGCGGTTTGACAACTTGGTTTGGCCGATAAATCGCTATATAAACCATACTTTTACAATAAGAATGACAGTACTCGCATTGGCGACGACTGCTATAGTTTCGATCAGAAGAATTTCGACCAGAATCAAAGATAAGAATAAGAATATACATGCATCTGTGATCCTCTTTGCATCAGATATTGTATAGAAAATAAAAGCTCACACAAATTGGTTTATATGATACTAGACAGCAATCTGAAAGCACAGACCCTCACTAAGTACGCCACAGTTTCTCTTCCGTGACCTCCATGACAATAATATGAGTCGTCACTTCCGTCAAGTTCGTTTGATCAATTAGGCCTCGACACACATTTCGCCGACACCATCCAAACGTACCCGATCGACAAGCAAGTCTCGGCGCTCTATTGAGAACGAACGCAGTTTCGGCGAGAATCCCGAACGCCGGTTCGCCCGACTGACAGTCGGGCTATTAAGTTAGGCCTTAACAAACGAAGTTTCACCAGGCTGCAAGTCCAGGGGTGCTGTGAGGAAGAGCCAAACCCTGCGTTCCGTTGCACTCTGCTTCATCTTTGCTACGATGTAGCAGGCTCAGGAGTTTCGATTGGTCGGTTTCTTTAATTACTAAAAAAACACGTTACCATTAAAAGTAGAGGATTTTGGAGGCTCTCTTTGGAAGCATGAATCCCCTAAAAACATTTCACATTCAATTATATCCCTCTTAATTGAAGAGACAAGTTCATAAAAGGATTAGGGTCGAACATCTATTAATAACAAAAGGGAGATAACCATCACCCGTCATAGAGTAAGGTCAAGGATATTCCAAAATGTGAGTGGTCTGCTACTTCGTTACACGCATGGGTATAAATGCCGATCTTTACTAAAGATATCAAACCAAGACATACAATCCACTCTGCCACGGTGATAAGAGCACGAAAACATTCATTTCTTCGAAGTTTGAAAGCAATCGGCACGTTTGCCACTTCCAAGGTATGTAAACTCCATGGTTCGAAGCATGTTTGCCGTGCAAGTTCGTGGAGTGACGTCCAGTTCGTTCTGTTGAGTATGAGCTAATCAAATGCGGCTACGGGCGATGTAGTTTCATCGTTGCTAGGCACAGCAAATGGCGCACTCTAGTGTGAAGCAGTTAGAGCGCCTTCTGAGATGCTCTAGCTGCTGCGCGATCTTGACAGGAAGTTGACCTCTGCCACTGGGTGAAACGTCACCAAAGATTGTGTATGAATGATTTTCGACCCTAATCCTTTTATTAAGTCGTTTCTTTGATCAAGAGGGATACATTTGAGTGTTAACTAATTTTGGGGATTCGTGTATTCAAACCCTCTATTTTTAATGATAATGTGCTTTTAAAGTTATTAAATAAAACAAACCATTCAAAACTCTTGAGGCTACTACATCGTAGCAGAGATGAAGCAGAGTGCAACGGAATGCAGGGAAAGACTCGCAGACTCCAGGTCTGGGTCTTTGACTGCACAATTCAGTCACGCACACCACAGCTGTGGCACGTGAAGCATCCGTGATCAGACACTTTCCCTTCACCTTTGCATGACGTCCTGTTGCTATAATTAAGGTATAGAAATGATCTCTCTGGGAGCGCAAGGTGAGTGACGAAAACAAGTCTGAGGCGGTTTTATCTGGTTGCTCTACAACCATGCATGCGCCATTTACCATTCAGCCACCCACTCCTCTACGCCGCTCTCTCATCTGAAATTTCACCCAGTTAAAAAATGACCATGACAATGTTCATGGTTGAATGCCCACATTGCAAACATTTTGTGTTGGATCACATTGCATCTCTCTCTCCCCCGTCACTCTCCGTCTTCCCCCCCCCCCCCCCTCTCTCTCTCCCTACTGCGCACCCAGCGTCAGGCTGCCTACCCTACCTCCCCTCCTCCCACCCCCCTTCCCCCTCTCCTTTGTAAAGTCCCAGCGCAAGGCAGCCTTGCAGGGCATGTGCATTCAGTGCCTTTTTTCTGTCCTGGCTTGACTAAGAATGAAATGTGTTAAGGGAGAAATAAAACGTGGTTTGGGCATCAGGAAGCCATGTATGACAAGCTCACCTCCAAGGTCTGTGCAGATTGTTGCCAGGAAAGGCACCAGGAGAGGGAAAAGTTTGGAGGGCATCGTGCCCTTGTCTCCATCCAAAGTGGACAAAGCTGACACACTTATTAGCTCCAACCAACAAAGTATTTCCAACTGAGAATCAGTCTTTCCGTCATTCAGGGCCTCACTCTCAACCGTCTGGCGACTTCTCTTTGAGAAACACCATCCAGGGCCCAACCCAGGGCTCGGCCACGATCAACAGTCGTCAGCTTTCTTCTTGCGACCATGTCTTTCTCTGTAGTGATTTGGTAACATTTTCGTTTCCCTTTTTATCCAACTACCGTTAAAAACTGTTCATGGGACATTGGTCGGACACGTGCATTTTGTTTTTCTATTTCAACAGCCATGTGTTACAAATGTAACGGGTCAGCGATGTGCATGCTTTTCCCCAAAAACGGTTTCGTTGTACCGCACGTGAACGCTTTTTCAACAAAGGGTAGCGCGCTAAAGGCTCCTTCACACTGCAGAATAATGTCATACGCAACCACTGTCAAGCTTTTGTCGGGTAACTCCTTTTTTCAGTTAGCATTGCAACAAATTGTAATTTTATAAAATTTCAAGAGTGACCCTTAACTTATTGTGACTAGTGTACCATTCTACGCGAGACAAAGAAATCTAAACAACATTATTTGAAATAAAAACCTAGAAACTTGTTTCTTAATCATTTTAAAAATACTTTCTTGAAAAATGAGTGTAGAGGTGTAGAATGAGAGAAAGAGAGAGAGAGAGAGAGAGAGAGAGAGAGAGAGAGAGAGAGAGAGGCAGAGAGAGAGACAGAGAGAGAGAGGCAGAGAGAGAGAGACAGAGAGAGAGACAGAGAGAGAGACAGAGAGAGAGAGAGAGAGAGAGACAGAGAGAGAGAGAGAGAGAGAGAGACAGAGAGAGAGAGAGAGAGAGAGAGAGAGAGAGAGAGAGACAGAGAGAGAGACAGAGAGAGAGAGAAACGTGTTGGCTGTGAAGTTACCCCGTTGCTCCTCCACCTCCTCTCCATTCCCCCTCTCCTCCCCCTCACGTTGTCATCCTGAGCGCAGTGCCGGTGCCAGTGGCAGTGACGCGTCCTTCCCACCCCAGAGGTCCCAGAGTGGTTTGATGTGACAGCATTTACCCACCCGCCTCCAGCCCTGCACTGGAGCTCTGTGGGAGACTTGCCAGGACCTACAGCTTATGGAGTTGTGTGTCTGGTCTGAACTCATGGCAGTGTCACTGGCATCATCACACCCCAGCAAGTCTATTCCTCTCCCACCCCTACCTCACACATCCATCCCCACCCCCACCCCCAGCCCCCACCTCCCAACTCACCCCCACCTCCCACCCCAAGCCCCCACCTCCCACCCCCACCCCCAGCCCCCACCTCCCATCCCAACACCCAGCCCCCACCTCCCACCCCCACCCCCACCCCGAGCCCACACCTCCCACCCCCAGCCCCTACCTCCCACCCCAACCCCGAGCCCACACCTCCCAACCCAACCCCCACCTCCCACCCCAACCCGCAGCCCCCACCTCCCACCCCCACCCCGAGCCCACACCTCCCACCCCCAGCCCCCACCTCCCACCCCCACCCCGAGCCCACACCTACCACCCCCAGCCCCCACCTTCCACCCCACCCCCACCTCCCACCCCAACCCCCACCTCCCACCCCAACCCCCAGCCCCCACCTCCCACCCCCACCACGAGCCCACCCCTCCCACCCCCAGCCCCCACCTTCCACCCCCACCCCCAGCCCCCACCTCCCACCCCCACTCCGAGCCCACACCTCCCACCCCCAACCCCCACCTCCCACCCAAACTCCCAGCCCTCACCTCCCACCCCCACCCCGAGCCCACACCTCCCACCCCCAGCCCCAACCTCCTAACCCCAGCCTCAACCTCCCACACCCACCCCGTGCCCACACCTCCCACCCCCAAACCCCACCTCCTACCCCCACCCCCAGCCCCCACCTCCCACCCCCAGCCCCCACCTACCCTTACCCCCACCCCCCACCTCCTACCCCCAGCCTCCACCTTCCACCCCCAGCCTCCACCTCCCACCCCCACCTCTCACGCCCACCCCCATCCTTACCCCCCACCTCCCACCCCCAACCCCAAATCCTCTCCAATCCCCACCCCTCACCCCCCATCTCCCATCCCCACCCCCACCCCCCATCTCCCATCCCCACCCCCATCCCCACCCCCAGCCCCCACCTCCCATCCCCACCCCTCACCCCCCATCTCCCATCCCCACCCCCACCCCCCATCTCCCATCCCCACCCCCATCCCCACCCCCACCCCCACCTCCCACCTTCACTCCCTACTCTATCTACTGCGCGTTGGAGTAAGGAGAGACCCACGGAGTCTCCCTTAGAAGTTCGTAAAATGCAAAAAACTGGAGAAATCCAGACTTGACTTGCTCTTAATCTGACCAGCAATAGGACTCAGGCAGCCTACAAATCAAATGGGTTGTAAGGCCTCACTCACTCATTCATACGTCCATTCACCACACACCTTTCCATCCCCCACCCCTTCCATCTTGCCCAGACCTACTGAGTCTTGCATCTTGCATATTCGACATCTCCGTAATGTAACCCGAACTGTGAGAGCCTTGAAGATGCTTCTGTTATAATTGTCGGATGACTGAAACCCACAGACGTGCACTCCAAGCGCTCTACAGTCCTCCTCTAGCCAAGAGTGATGGATGCCGGTATGCTGACAAGTTGGGAAACATCATCACAGATCTAGACCACGACAGCGAATAAATCAAGGAGAAACTTCTGAACCCAGAGGCCAAGGACGCGAAACTCCCAGAGAAGCGAGACAACTGAGTGACTTCAGAGGAGGAGACCCCGTTTTCCAAATTGTCGGCCCCGTCTTCGGGGCGGAGAGTACAATAGGAGGTGGGGGGTTGGGGTGGGTGGGGGGTGAGGTGTAGAGGGGAGGATGTTGGGTGCTCACATCTGAGTCCCCACATCAGGTGCCCGTCAGCAGTTGAAAATGGCCAATCACAGGCTAGGGATGTTAAACGAAAGGAGCCCGACCACCTCAGCTCACGGACTGTAATCTTCTGTCAACTTGGCAGGTCTTTTTGAAGCAGGTAATGGCCGGCACCCTGTCAGTTACGGCAGACTGCACATGTCTTTCGTCAAGCTGTAGCTTGGGGCTAAGACCCAGTCACTGTGTGGGTGTCACGTTACACCCCATGATCACCCAGCAAAACATGTCAGCGGAGACACCCACGACTCCACGCTCTCAGACCCCCTCTGACTTGCAAGGACATTGTAAAAGTACGCAATGACGTCATTACTCATGGCAAGCCCGTGGTGCTGGCACCTGACTACTTGTGTGACGTCATCCATCCGCCTGTTTTCATCTCCGTCTAGCACCACGCCACCCATGCTGCTGTCTAGCTGCTGATGTAAAGAGGTTTGACGCTTCATTAACTCTCTCGTCGCTCCGCCCACAATCAAATCAGAGACAAACACTTCTGCAGAGGTATCAAAAACTGCGTCATAAATTGTTCTCTACCACAGTTTCACCTGCACGCACCCCAACGTAGAAGTTTTCACGTATGCGACGTTTTCCTCCCTGAAGCACAAGCACCGTTTATTTCTCAACAGGAGTCCGCTCGTCCATGAAGACTGCCGCCATGAGGAAACTGCATGCGATGATGACAGAGACACACACGCAGATTGGCTGGCGATGCGCTCGTCGGGCAGAGCTGCGAGAGGTTAATTCAAATGACACCTGAGGCTTTTCTTTTAAATAGAAATAACACACGCGATCCTCTCGCGGTACCAGAGGCGCGTTTTGTTTGGAAAAGCACATTACAAACACGTTCAGAGGTGAGTCCTCACGGCGAGCGCCTGTGTGGACAGGTTCCACCAGGAGAAAAAGCTTTGGCTTCGCGAGCTCTCCCCGTGAGCGCTCATCTCTGAACAGAATGTTGTGCCTTTCCAAACGTCACGCGCCCCTGGTCCCGCGAGAGGACGCGTATGAAGCGCCAGGATTGCTGGTAAGAATCCTGCCTCTCGTCAGGGTCTACAGGGGTTGAGTGGGAGCGTACGGGTCAGGCGTTGGGGTGGGGGGATGGTTTAGAACCGCTGTCATGATCGTCAACAAGAGTTCATCAGGGCATTGGCGCACTGGCCGCCAGATTCACCAAGAAAAGTCTGTATTGTGAAAGCCAGTCATAGAAGACGGATAGTTCTTTCCCAATAAGCAATTGACCTTTGCCACTGTCCATGCTTGTCACTGCCCTTTCTCAGGCCACTGTTGGAATTACTGTTTGCTATCACGCAATGGACACTTCTGCTAGCTTTAACTCCAGTCAAAGAACACAACAAAAATCCACAACGACATAACAACAACAACGACATCAACGAACGCCAACGAAAGTGGCAGCAGCAGCGCGCACTGATTCAGAAACGGCAGTAGGTTTTTTTTCTCACTACAAGTTTGGTTCTCTGCATGCCTAAGGTGGGCTCATTGGCGTCTTCGTAAAAAACTATAGACTGCCATGTCATGGGTGCACTTGACCCAATCCCCGCTGTGTGAATTGCCACACCCCACAGTGAAGGAGGCGTTTTGTAGGCAAACAACCGTGTCCAGAAACTAGACCCTGGCTTTGGCTTGTGATGCAGTCTGATGTCTGGAGGCAAACTATAAAATGAGAACGCTCCCTGTGTTACGCAATCGTTTCAACCACGAGCGCTCTCTCCAAGCTAGTGACTGTTGCTTTTCCCGTAGTCCTGTAGGAATACATCGCTTTGGGATGTTCAGAGAAGTGAACTGAAACTGAACGAAGTACTTCATGCACCCATTATACACAATTTGAGGCAGAACGTGTGTGTACGTTTAGAGAGACAGAGGTAGGGACAACGAACTCATGAAAGACACTGATGCAGTACAGAACAGCTCTGTATACATACAACCTGTCCCTGTGACACATAGCTGGGCCGCGTTGCGGCGCTACCTAGCCCAGCAAGATTTGGCTAGTCTCGGCCCAAGGCAAGAACTAGGCCAAAAGCAACGACCCACGAGATTTCGTAGTCTGAAGTGGAAAGAGCAAGATGGCGGCCAGAATGCGAGAAACCTTGAAAAAGATCATTTTATGGAAATGACAGACGACAGCGACGTTATTGCAGCTGCTTTCCTGTCAAACAAAGGTTTTGAGCAATGGGAGGACATAGCTGAAGTAAGGTGTTTAGGTAGGTTACCTACCCAAATAGTACAACAACACCCACGACGACACGTGCATCGACTCATGAAATGAGTGGACTCCTCCACTTTCAGATTTGGCAGACATTTTTGACTGACTCGGGCCGATCTGTGATCTAAACACCAGTTTTAAAGACATAACAAGCAATCACCGGTCTGCAACTGCTGCCAACTGGCAGTTGGGACGGTTACATTAAAAATTGTATCATCTAGAAACAGAAAGCCAAGCTTTGTGTGTCGCACCGCCGCCATTTTTTCTCGTTATTCTCGCTAGGCGGAGCACCTCTCAGAGCTGCTTGCGAAGTCTCGCCTAGGCCTCGTTTTCCTCGGATCGAGAGCGTTGAGAATGCTTGGTTTTCTTGCTTTTCTTGGCAAATCTTGGCAAATCTCGCCGTTTGCAACGCGCCCCTGGTGTGGCCCTAAACCGTCTGCAGTGTGTGTCACGCTTCAGCGAAGCCCGGCAACGACCACACTACAGCTAAGTTGTTTACTTGGAGCGGGTTAGAGGGTCCTGGGGAGAGGGCTTAATGGGATAGACGTCAAGCTGAGCCAATACTGGGTGTTGAGGGAGAGGAAGACAGCACAGGGAATACAGCCATGCTTTCCACAGATAGATTACTTCCTTGGTACAACTACAATCCACATTGTCTGTGTCCAAGTCTGTCACAATGACTGTGTCTTTCTCTGGGACTATTTCTCTGTCTGTGTCTGTTTCTGTGTCTGTCTGTGTCTGCCTGTGTGTCCGTCTCTGCCTCTTTGCCTGTGTCTGCCTGTGTGTCTGTGTCTGCCTTTGTATCTGTGTCTGCCTGTGTGTCTGTGTCTGCCTGTGTGTCTGTGCCTGCCTGTGTGTCTGTGTCTGCCTGTGTGTCTGTGTCTGCCTGTGTGTCTGTGTCTGCCTGTGTGTCTGTGCCTGCCTGTGTGTCTGTGTCTGCCTCTGTGTCTGCCTTTGTATCCTTGTCTGCCTGTGTCTGTGTCTGCCTTTGTGTCCGTGTCTGCCTTTGTGTCTGTGTTTACATTTGTGTCTGTGTCTCCCTCTGTGTCTGCCTTTGTAATTGTGTCTGCCTGTGCGTCTGTGTCTGCCTGTGTGTCTGTGTCTGCCTGTGTGTCTGTGTCTGCCCATGTGTCTGTGTCTGGCTGTGTGTCTGTGTCTGCATATATATGCGTCTGTGTCTGTCTCTGTGTCATTGTCTGCCTCTGTGTCTGTGTCTGCCCATGTGTCTGTGTCTGCCTCTGTGTGTGTGTCTTTCTCTGGGACTATTTCTCTGTCTATGTCTGTCTCTATGTTTACCTCTATGTCTGTGTCTGTTTCTCTGTCTGTCTGTGTCTGCCTGTGTGTCTGTGTCTGCCTCTTTGCCTGTGTCTGCCTGTGTGTCTGTGTCTGCCTTTGTATTCGCGTCTGCCTGGGTGCCTGTGTCTGCCTCTGTGTCTGTGCCTGCCTGTGTGTCTGTGTCTGCCTCTTTGTCTGCCTTTGTATCCGTGTCTGCCTGTGTGTCTGTGTCTGCCTGTGTGTCTCTGTCTGCCTTTGTATCCGTGTCTGCCTGTGTGTCTGTGTCTGCCTTTGTGTCTGTGTCTGCCTGTGTGTCTGTGTCTGCCTGTGTGTCTGTGTCTGCCTGTGTGTCTGTGTCTGCCTGTGTGTCTGTGTCTGCCTGTGTGTCTGCCTGTGTAATTTTGTCTGCCTGTGTGTCTGTGTCTGCCTCTGTGTCTGCCTTTGTATCCGTGTCTGCCTGTGTGTCTGTGTCTGCCTGTGTGTCTGTGTCTGCCTGTGTGTCTGTGTCTGCCTGTGTGTCCGTGTCTGCCTGTGTGTCTGTGTCTGCCTTTGTGTCCGTGTCTGTCTGTGTGTCTGTGTCTGTCTGTATGTCTGTGTCTGCATCTGTGTCTGTGTCTGTCTCTGTGTCATTGTCTGCCTCTGTGCCAGTGTCTGCGTCTCTGTCTGTGTCTTCCTTTGTGTCCGTGTTTTCCTTTGTGTCCCTGTCTACCTCTGTGTCTGTGTCCACCTTTGTATCCATGTGTGCCTGTGTGTATGTGTCTGCCTTTGTATCAGTATCTGCCTTTGTATCCCTATCTGCCTGTGTGTCGGTGTCTGCCTGTGTGTCGGTGTCTGCCTGTGTGTCGGTGTCTGCCTGTGTGTCGGTGTCTGCCTCTGTGTCGGTGTCTGCCTTTGTGTCCGTGTCTGGCTGTGTGCCTGTGTCTGCCTCTGTGTCTGTGCATTTGTATCCGTGTCTGCCTGTGTCTGTGTGTCTGCCTCTGTGTCTGTGTCTGCCTTTGTGTCCGTGTCTGCCTCTGTGTCTGTGTCTGCCTTTGTGTCCGTGTCTGCCTGTGTCTCTGTGCCTGCCTCTGTGTCTGTGTCTGCCTTTGTGTCCGTGTCTGCCTCTGTGCCTGTGTCTGCATTTGTGTCCGTGTCTGCCTCTGTGTCTGTGTCTGCCTTTGTATCCGTGTCTGCCTGTGTCTCTGTGTCTGCCTGTGTCTCCGTGTCTGCCTGTGTGTCTGTGTCTGCCTTTGTATCCGTGTCTGCCTGTGTCTCTGTGTCTGCCTGTGTCTCCGTGTCTGCCTCTGTGTCTGTGTCTGCCTTAGTATCCGTGTCTGCCTGTGTCTGTGTCTCCCTGTGTGTCTGTGTCTGTCTGTGTCTGTGTCTGCCTCTGTGTTTGTATCTGCCTCTGTGTCCGTGTCTGCCCCTGTTTCCGTGTCTGCCTCTGTGTCTGTATCTGCCTCTGTGTCTGTGTCTCCCTGTGTGTCTGTGTCTCTCTGTACCTGTGACTGCTTCTGTGTCAATGTCTGCCCGTGTCTGTGTCTGTATGTGTGTTTGTGTCTGCCTCTGTGTCTGTGTCTGTCTGTACCTGTGACTGCTTCTGTGTCAATGTCTGCCCGTGTCTGTGTCTGCCTCGGTGTCTGTGTCTTCTTCTGTGTCTGTGTCTGCCTCTGCGTCCATGTCTACCTTTGTGCCCGCTTGTGTGTCTGTATCTGCCTGTGTGTCCATATATGTCTATATGTCTGTGCTTGACCCTTTTTCTGTGTCTGCCTCGATGTATGTGTCTCTCTTTGTGCCTGTGCCTGCCTCTGTGTCTGTGCCTGCCTCTGTGTCTGTATGTGCCTCAGTGTTTGTGTCTGCCTGTGTGTCCGTGTCTGCCTGAGTGTCTGTTTCTGCCTCTGTAACTGCCTCTGTGTCAGTGTCTGCCTCTGTGTCTGTGTCTGTATCTGTGTCTGTGTCTGCCTGTGTGTCTGCCTGTGTGTCTGCCTGTATGTCTGTGTCTGCCTGTGTGTCTGTGTCTGCCTGTGTGTCTGTGTCTGCCTGTTTGTCTGTGTCTACCTTTGTGTCTGTGTCAGCCTCTGTATCTGCCTCTGTCTGAGACTGTGTCTGTGTCTGCCTCTGTGTCTGTGTCTGTCTCTGTGTCTGCTTGTGTGTCTGTGTCTGCCTGTGTGTCTGTGTCTGCCTCTGTGTCTGTGTCTGCCTCTGTCTGTGTCTGCCTGTGTGTCTGTGTCTGCCTCTGTGTCTATGTCTGCCTCTGTGTGTGTCAGCCTCTGTATCTGCCTCTGTGCCTGTGTCTGTGTCTGCCTGTGTTTCTGTGTCAGCCTCTGTGTCTGCCTCTGTGTCCGTGTCTGCCTGTGTCTGTGTCTGCCTGTGTGTTTGTGTATGTCTGTTTCCATATCTGCCTCTGTGTCTTTGTCTGTTTCTGTGTATGTGTCTGTCTTTGTCCGTGTCTGCCTCTGTGTCTGTGTCTGCCTCTGTGTCCGTGTCTGCCTCTGTGTCCGTGTCTGCCTCTGTGTCTGTGTCTGCCTCTATGTCCGTGTCTGCCTCTGTGTCTGTGTCTGCCTGTGTGTCTGTGTCAGCCTCTGTGTCTGCCTCTGTGTCTGCCTCTGTGTCTGCCTCTATGTCTGTTTCCTGCTGGCGAGTCCAGCTCTGGCACCTAGGGAGACGGCCACTGCCCCAGCGTTGACACCTCGAACAAGGAAGGTATTCCTACCGATTGTCCTTTCGATAAATTTACTTTATTGTCATGGAATGTTGATGGGTTACTTTCAAAGTTTGATGATCCCGACTTCATCCAGTATATAGAAAAATTTTCATGTGCATGTTTGTATGAAACTTTTTTACAGCAGTTTGATTGTTCACATTGTTTAGAACTGTTTGACAAGTTTGTTGTGCCTGCTAATAAGTTGTCGTCGAAGGGAAGGTTGTCAGGGGGTCTTATCTGTTTTGTGAAGAAATCAATTGCTAATCTTTTCTGTAAGATTGAAGTGGCGTTCAACAATATATTAGTATTCAAGGTCGATAAAATCTTGTTTGGTACCATGAAAGATGTGCTCATATTTTTTGCATACGTACCCCCAACTAGTTCTCCATTTTATAAAACGGTAAATGAAGCTGATGGCATCGTTTTGTTGGAAAGATGTATTGCTTCTGTCACCGAACATTATCAAGATTGCTCTATATTATTATGTGGTGATCTAAATGCTAGAACGTCGTGTTATAACGCATGTGATAGTGATGTAATGTTTGACTTGAGATGGGACATAACGAATGTTCTACGCTTTTCCCATGACACTACTCTAAATGAGTTTGGCCGATCGCTATTGGCCCTGTGCACTGCGTATGATCTCACAATTTTAAATGGTTTGTTCGGGGAGGAATCGGGGAAATTTACGTACGTATCTCATGCAGGAAGTAGTGTGATAGACTATTTTATAGCGTCAGAGGATCTTCTCACAGTATTTGATTCATTGCGCGTGGTAGAATCAGTTACTTCCCCGCATATGTGTCTTGAGTTAAATATTTCCCGGGGCAATGCACATTCAGCTTGTAGGGAAGACATGGACGCCATGTCGACCACAAAAATTGTCTGGGATGCTATTTTTTCTGATGTGTATATCCAGAATCTTCAGAACTGTCTATCAGAACTAAGTGACAACGAAATGAAGATTGAATCACAATTAGATATAAATATGTTTGCAGGGGCGCTAACGGGATGTCTTGTGCAGGCTGCAGAATTTCTTTTAAAAAACGTTTAAAACACGAGCTCAGTCGTATTCGAGAGGATGGTATGACAAAGAATGTGCAAATGACAAGAAAGCTGCCAGACGATATTTACGGATTTTCTTAACTACTAAGGCAGATGAAGATAGAAAAACATACATCAGGTACAGGAACAAATATAAACAGACCATTAGGGATAAGAAAAAAGAGTACAGAGCGAGTGTAAGTAATACTCTGGTTACAAATATGAGAGACAGTACAAAATTCTGGAGACAAGTTAAACTTCTGAGTAAAAAATCACGAGTTCTTTGTAGCATTTCTTTACAAGCATTGTATGACCACTTTAAGAGTATTTTTTCGTGCCTGCCATCCGTCGACCATGATTGCCACGTGCAGCCGGGAAGTATCAATTTCTTTGACAACAGCGATTTAAATTCACCCATTACACGGGCAGAGATAACAACTGCTTTGAGGTCTCTAAAAACTGGGACATCTGCAGGCACAGATGGTGTATTAGCTGAAATGTTAAAATCAGCTGAACACTTGTTGTTGCCTTTATTATTGTATCTATTCAGTGCTATATTTGATTATGGTGTGTTTCCACATGTTTGGTCGGAGGCTATCATTGTGCCGATCCACAAACGTGGACCGAGTGACAATCCTGATAATTACAGAGGTATTGCTTTATCTAGCACCTTCAGTAAAGTATTTACCCATGTTGTTTGCTGCAGGTTACAGAACTGGGCAGATCAGCATGACCTTATTCGAGAAGAACAGGCGGGCTTTAGAAAAGGGTATGGGACAGTTGACAACATATTCATTCTGTATGGTATCATTGAAAAATATTTATGTAAACACAAAAAACTTTATATTGGTTATGTAGATTTTAAAAAAGCTTTTGATACTGTGGACAGGAGTATATTGTGGAAAATTTTGCAAGAAAATGGGATTACAGGAAAAATCTTAGATATTTTGATAGCCATGTACGGATCAGTGCGATACTGCGTAAGAGGGAGGGAGGGTCTAACAGACTTCTTTGAGTGCTCCTCGGGACTAAAACAAGGCTGCAAAATCAGCCCGATCTTATTTTCTTACCTAATTAATTCCCTGATTGAAGAGATTTCGGAAAACAGTAAGCACGGTATACAACTTTTACCCAATACACCTGATTTAAGTGCCCTCCTTTTTGCAGACGATGTCGCTCTGCTTTCTGATACAGCAGTTGGTCTCCAAAATCAATTAAACTGTCTTAAAAGCGCAGCAGATAAACTTGGCCTGAAGATTAACACAGACAAAACGAAAGTAGTTGTATACAGACTAGGTGGATATTTGGCCAGATATGAAAGATGGTATCTAGGTGACGTACAACTGGAAGTGGTCAGCGATTACAAGTATCTCGGCAACATACTTTCGACGAAATTATGCTCCAAAGAGACACAGAAGGATTTGGCTTGTAGAGCAAGAGCTGCTCTTTTTCTGTTAACTAAGACATTGAGAAAGATTGCACAGGTAACACCAGATGTGTATTTTAAACTGTTTGATGCACAAATTCAGCCGATTCTTTTGTATGGAGCTGAAATCTGGGGAATGGATGATTGTCATACGGTAGAAAATGTACATCTACAGGCTCTGAAAAGTTTCCTTAACGTTTCTTCACGAACCCCTAATGATATGATCTATGGAGACACTGGGCGTTTTCCTCTGTCTATCAATGCCAAGTTACGTAGTATCAAGTACTGGCTTAAAATCTTGAAGATGGACGAAAGTAGGTTACCCTTTAGAGTTTATCAGATGATGCTGTGTACACCGAAAAATGAAGATTTTTGGGCAACCAAAATCAAAAAGATACTTATAGAATGCGATTTAGAAAATGTATGGTCAAACCAGCGGGTTACCAATGAGACAGCACTTCTGAGAAACATCAGAGAAAAACTCATTAGCAGATTTTGTACTGATTGGGAAGTGCGAGTACGGCATAGTAGTAGATATTCTTTCTATAGACTCTTCAAAATATCTTTTGGAACCGAACAGTACCTATACGATATAGATAAAAAAAGTATTTAGAGATATTTATATACGTTTCAGGATGGGAATTACGGATTTATTCAGTCACAAATACAGATACACGACAGGTGATGGCATTAATTTGTGTCCGCTCTGCAGAGAAAGAGAAGAAACAGAGACCCATTTTCTACTCTATTGCCCTACATTGTACGATTTAAGGGAACGTTTCATATTTGCTTCGTTAGATTCGAACGTCGATGAACCGGTAAAACGCCTAATGTCCAGTAAACACAGGAAGACAATAAGAGCAACTAGTATGTTTTTGTACAAGGCATTCAAACGTAGACAGGATGCGCTTGAGTCCGCGGAGCGGGACAGCTTTTATATTTAAGTAATTTTCTCGTAAGAATTGACACTGTCAATTACAAATATATTGACACTGTATATTTGAAATGTATTGATTTGTATTTACATTGTATACTTGAAAGGGGCCGGTGGCCTATTCAATAAATCCATTCGTTCGTTCGTTCTATGTCTGTTTCTGTGTCTGTGGCTGTCTTTGCGTCCGTGTCTGCCTCTGTGTCTGTGTCTGCCTCTGTGTCTGCCTCTGTGTCCGTGTCTGCCTCTGTGTCCGTGTCTGCCTCTGTGTCTGTGTCTGCCTCTGTGTCTGTGGCTGCCTCTGCGTCCGTGTTTGCCTCTGCGTCTGTGTTTGCCTCTGTGTCCGAGTCTATCTTTGTGTCTGTGTCTGTCTTTG